>CM021526.1:4223394-4268832 GCA_010994315.2 Pisaster ochraceus | reverse complement strand
TAAACCTCACCCTCTCAAATTCTAAATCCTCCTTAGCTGGGTTGGTATCGTCAAAGCGCATCACCAACTTGCCCTTGAAGAACTCTTGGTAGTACTGATTGAGCAATGCTGCCTTGGCGTGTCCTATATGGAGATATCTGAGCAGAACAGAAGAGTACGGTGGTTAATAAAAAAGTAAGTGTTCAACATCGGTTATTGTCAAAGACAAGTATGAACGCTTCATGTGAACCATCAAAATTTAAGCTCAATCAATCATCGGACTCACAAGAAAATAGTGGAAAAAGAGCAGAATATTGTGATAAGCTGAGCCAAGGAATTGCACCCAGATGGGAGAAGGGATGTGGGGTTCTGTGGAAAACATCAAGAAAGAGAACGGTCAAGATTAAGATTCGATAATTTTGAGAAGCCAGCAACTTAATCTGACTGGATTGAGGGAGCGGATTGCATGCAGAGATGATCATGTCAGTACCAGGGAGATGCGGGGTTATAAAGACCAACTTACCCACTAGCTTCTGGAGGGAACCTCACCACCACCTTGCCCTCCTCTGCTCCTGGTAGGTCAAAGAATCCACCAACATCTGCCTGCTTGGCCTGTTAAAAGCACCAAGAGATAATGTTATCTTTACCAGGTCACCAAAATTTCCCCCAAATCAAGATGTATATAAACCAAGCCACTTTCACAAAGAATGAATACCCTACCTGTTAATTGTTCTGCAGCCAGGATTTTAAGGGGGTGGAAGGAGACTGGAGAATAAGTTAACAAGTTATGGCTAACAAACAAAACTGAACTGGAGTACAATATGGACGACATAGCTCACAAGGTTTTTTGTGTAGCCACTTTCAAGCCAGCAGTCTCGGTCTACTTACTGCTTTATCCTGCTTGCTGGCTGGAGCGGTGCTAGGCAGACCACTGGCCACTTTCTTCACCTCGGGCTGCGATGCCAGGAACTTGAACCACCGACTCACATTTGTCGGACCCTGTCCTTTGTTCAGCATGCCACTCCATGTTGAGCTCCCTAAGCGGACATCGAGGTCAAACCGGAGACAAGATAAGGTACAGGATTTTTTTTTTCTTACACCAAGGTGAAATATTCCAGCCTTTTTCTTTGTGTTTAAATTTTTAATTGTGAAAGATAAATGTTTTGGGGGTCAAAAACTATTTGATGAAGGCTTGATACGGGCAAACAAAAGGAGAATGTATTTAATTTCATTCAGACATTGGATATCAACTGTCCAAGTCCGATCCTCAGAAAAAAAAACGTACGCAAAAGAGTGAACAAATTACTCATAAACAAATGCAGACTGTCTCACCTTTCAGCGACCCCCATACAGCCAGATCTGCTATGGAGAGTGTTTTTCCCACTAGGTACGTTCGAGGACCCAGAGTCTTATCCAAGTAGCGTAGAGCCTCAGGGAATTGGTCCGACTGGCCGAGACGAGTGTTGCTAAAATCAAGCCAGTGGTCCACCTACAAAACAAAAAAATCTTGCTGTTAATCATCACTAAGAATTCACTCAAAAAAAATGGTGAGCATGGCAGACAATGATAGAAGGGGTCCATACAATACTTATCACACATCAGCGAAGTGGGTAATACCAAACTGATATTCAGTTAGAGAAGTTTTTCTCTCAAACTTAACCTGCTCTGCTACTATACATCCATACATACCTCGGTTGCTTCAAGCTGGTTACTGCCATACAATCCACTGTCAGGAGAAACCCTTGCTAGATACCGGCAAATAGCCACTGAGTTCGTACACGTCAAGTCCCTGAACAAAAATTGAAGGAGATTTCAAATGAGTACAAGCCTTTCATCACATTGATTAACAAAATATCTAGTAAGGGAAAACTGACTGGGTAAACTTTAAATAATTTGGGGTTGAACAAAGAAAAATTTACTAGAGCAGGATTTGAACCTGTGACCTCCGGATTAACGTGCCGGCGCTCTACCAACTGAGCTATCTAGCCCTAATAGGTCTCCCTATTTTGTCAATATCTTTATGATTGTTGTTTTCTTTCCTTTGTGGTTTTTCACTTGATATTTGAAATCAAAAAGTTGCATCCCTTCAAGGTGATCCCCCTCCTGCTGCTTCCCAGGTTGTATCGTAAACTTGGGTGTGAAGGTGATCCCTGGCTATAAGGCAGTGACAGGTTGAACGGCTTTGACTGGCACCCCGAACAAAGATATGACAAATAGGGAGACTGCCAACATTAGGACCGCATGTTTATACCTCAGTTGGTGAAGCACCGGCACATCAATCCGCAGGATGCAGATTCAGGTCCCGCTCTAGTTAATTTTCTTTTGTTCAACCCAAAGTCAAAAGATATCGAATTAGTAATTGGAGGATTCAGAAGGCTTTCTTGAATTTGTTTCTAAGTTTTAAAACTCTAAGAACGTTGGGTGGCAACACAACTTGTTTCTTGGGGAAGTGTAGCTATCCTCATCCCAAGCCCCACCTTAACGTCTGAATGGTGGGGTGGGTAGGATTGGGGGAGGGGGGGGGTGACCAAGGAATTTGTTTGTACCAGCTGCTGTTTTTATAAATACTCAGAGGTTGTGGGGAGGGGGAATTGTTGGGGAATGTTGACACTTATTTAAGTCCAACTTACTCAGACAGCCTTAGAGTAGTGGCCTTGCCCCATTCTACATTGATGCTCACGGAGCTTTTGACATATTCTGCTGTGAGAAGGGCAGCTGTGGACAGACAAAGAAGCATCTTGTTAAAACTCCAAAAAAGTTCTAAGTTCATTTAATACACTATGGCTTGTATTTTGCGAGGAAAAAATCCACAGAAATGCGGGACTTGTTGCTCAAAATGTTTACTGGACCAGAACTTTTTTTACAGTTGACCAGAGTTTAAATGAGAAAAAGATATCTACACAGTTGAACATTTGAACTGTTTGAATTTGAACATTTTGAGAGAAAATTTATCTAATTTTGTATTATAGGCAAGTCATCTTTAACACTCAACAGAACTGAAAGTTTTTTATCAGACTGCAAGTTAATATTTGAACAAGAGCACAAGACTGCAGGACTTGTCCGGTCATGAGTTTACTGGCCCAATGCTAAACTAATGGCCTCTGGTCTGCAGTCCAGTGTAAATTTCGCCCCCCGTATGCTTTTCAATTTTACAGAAATGCAGTAACTGAAATTCCCTTTGCTTACTCTTTTAACATAGTCAGCGAACTGCATCACATTGCAGTGTCGTAGCACTCAAACTCAGTAATAATCAAGTTTTGAAGTGGCTTGTACTTGTACTCAGCAAAGTGTTCAGAATTGAACATCAATGGGCAAGTTCGGGTGGGCGACTAGAGTGCCTAGACTTACCAGAAACCATAGAGCACAGGGAGATTGACTAGATCGACCATGCACTGGAGCATGGTCAAGCTAGTCAATTCAAGAGCTACGTCGAACACTGTCACACAGTCTAGTCACTCTAGTCACGCGCCCGAACTTGCCCAAAGTCACATAGCTGGTCTCAATGTCATAGACTCGTTAATTAACTTAAAATGTGCTCGCACTCGATTTCCAATACTCACAGTCAAATCACCACTAATTAATTGCTACATTAGTGCATTCATTTTTCAATGCTTGTTATCCCAATATACTGAAAGAATTGAGTAACTGTCCCTGTAGGACCATCTGTACGGTCTGTGTACAGACCAAACCATTTTAAATCTGTAGGAATGAGCCCCTGGAACCAGACGGCAACAAGCTAATGTGTTCATTAACCCAAACATACAAGAACTGACAGGGGTTCAACCATGAAGTTAGAACTGAGCTTCAAAGTTCAGGCGCTCAGATCGGCCTACATCTCATGAGTATCATGACTGCAAATTTGATTTCAGATTTCATCTGTTTCATCTGGGATGTGTTCTGCTTTGACTTATTACTGAGCATACAGAGACAGGGCAATGCACCTTGTGTAAACTCTGCTCATTATTTCATGCCAACTAAGTGTAAGGCAACTGCAGAACTATTTCATATCAGCGGAAAAATTAAAAGTGAAGTTTTTTTTTATATATCCATCTCAGGGGGAAAAATAGACAACAGACAAACTGGGGCTATTTTGGGGGTATATAAAAAGGATGGGCCCAGGGGCCATCGATCCAGGGGCCATCGATCCAGGGGCCATTGATCCAGGGGCTCAGGCCAATTTTTTATTTTGTTTTTTATTATCATCAGCAGAAGAAAAATTCATCTGGGTAATGGAGGCGGAGGCAACTAGATGACTCAGATACCCGTTTATTCACAACTTCAAGTACTCGTAGTCTCAAGTACTTGTACTGGATTACTACTTTGCCCAAAAAGTACTTGGCCACAACAGAACTACATTCTGCAGTTTTGCCACTTGCCTTTTATTTATTTTATTTTTATTTAAGTAAAACAAATCAAACTAGAGTTAGTGATTGTAACTAACAATCACGTAGCTGTTCTGATACGTTGACCTAAGAAGGTAATTTCTGTCGCCAAAAGTCTAAAATGGATAATGTAACTGATGTAAATGTCCTGTAATCATACTCCAACTGGATGCAAATGTTACGAAGGGATTATCAAATAGAGAGTAATTCAAGACAAAATCGGATCTACAAAATAAGCAAACATCATGCGTGTCATATCATTCAGGAGAATTGTTATTTTATTTTAAACAAGTCACCAGAGGGCGCTGTATAAACATGTCATCACATCATCACATATTTTGAACTATATAAAATGTGCAGTAAGCTAGAGAAGGTACAAAGATAACGACTTTATGACATGTATGTAGTTCAGGAAATTATTTATTTTGGAGTTTCCTGTTTTGACCGGAATTAAAGATGAAAGTGGGGTCATCGTTTTAAACAAAATGTATCAAGTGCTGTAAGCTTCAACATAATACAATCGACTTTATGACCTATGTGGTTCAGGGGATATGATTTCTTCAATTTTTGAGCTTCCTGTTTTGACCGGAAGTAAAGGTCAAAGTAGGGTCATCTCTTTGAATCAAATATTGCAAGTGTTGTATGCTACAAAGACAACACAAACATTACGACTTTATGGCATGTGGCTCATAAAATATGATTTTTCCAAATTATTAGCTTTCTGTTTGGACCAGGCAGAAGTAAAGGTCAAAGTAGGGTCATCTCTTTGAATAAAATATTGCATTTGCAAGTGTTGTATGCTACAAGACAACACAAACATTACAACTTTATGACATGTGGTTCAGGTGATATGATTTTTTTAATTTTTGAGCTTCCTGTTTTGACTGGAAGTAAAGGTCAAAGTAGGGTCATCTCTTTGAATAAAATGTTGCAAGTGGTGTATGCTACAAAGACAACACAAACATTACAACTTTATGACACTTGGTTCAGAAGATATTTTTTATTTTTTATTTTGAGCTTCCTGTTTTGACCGGAAGGTCAAAGTAGGTCAACTTTTTAATAAAAAGTTGCAAGTGTTGTATGCTACAAAAAACACAAACATTAAACGATGTGGTTCAGGAGGTATGAAATATTCACACCACTGTCACGTGTTTAATAATAAGGAATTTTAATCAAATGACATTTAACAACCGAGTCAAGGCATTTGAAGCTTTTACATGTGGAGTATAACTTATTTGTTTTCATACAATGTAATGGTAAACTAACATATTGTAATGTTCAGAAAGTTCATGTGAAAAGTCAAAAGGATTTTGGCGGAAAGAAAGAAGAAGAGTTTTTTTTAAGATCTCGACAGAAACATTAGCTGTTCCCCCACTATAAAATGTCGGAACAGCTAAATTTAATTTTTAAGTTCTTCCATGACCATGATTCTCAAAATAAAATGTAATGCTTGGGAAAAAGAAATCAATGCCCTGGTGGAGCAGAGTATGGGGGATCTAAGCTTCAAGGTGAGCAGTGTTTTCAACAAATACTTATAATATGACATTTGTTAAATGGTTGCTTGCATACTCCTTTTCTTATATATAAACCAAGGAAGGTTATTTTGTTGATCAGCTGATTGTATTTTTATTTTTTATTTTTATTTTATTTTACAGCGCATTTGTTTTATTTACGTTCTTTTCTTTTTCTTTTCTTTTTTAATTCGAAAAGCAATAGGGCCTTACACTTATTAGCCTTCAATCAATCGTCAAAAACTGAACACTGACTGGTGGTGTCTTGCTCAAACTTTTAAAAGTTTATAAACAAAACAGCAGTGGTGTGGGTGCTGCTTTCTCTGTCTGTCGTCAGTGTTGGTGTCACTGCTGTAGTCACACTGTGTCAAATGGATGTCATCGCCTCTCTCCGGACCCTCGATCTGCCTCCATGATCCTACGGACGGCCGTAGATCAGAGGGTTAAGTGTTTAGTATTTATTTAAAAGTAAGGTACGAAGTACGATTGTCATGAATGATTGAGCGTGCAATACTGTACATGAATCATGATGTAGAGTTGTGTGTTGTTTTGTCCACGTGGACGATCCCAATGAATACCGATCCAACAACTCGTCATCATGTGAACGATGGAGTACGTGGAATGGAATCTTCAACACGATTGTAAATCAACGGAAGTTTCAGATCTTACCAATCGGAGGGTTTTCGGAACTTGCACAGAGCTTCATCGCCATCTCAGTTTGTCTTCCTCTCTCCGCCGAAGGTTTTGCCGTTCGCCCCAGCTATCAAAAAGTACCTCAATCTTCCCTTTCACCAAGTTGCAGCAGACTGCCTGATGATGACTGTCAATGGAAGGGCGCCCTCAAAGGCCAACAATGTTCGATGGTCCCCGGTAATAATTGTATGCGTTTTTCGCAACTGGGCAAGATACCATTGATGGGAGATTCCACACGATTGCATCATAAATTTAGCATCCCCCCACCCCCAAATAATATTTTTTTTTTTTGCGGCGATTGCTATTGCAAACAGATGAAATATACCAAACATATTGTGTTCTGTCTCCATGGTGGATGATAGATCCTCCATGCTTAGGGATTTACTAAAAGGGAGACTGCCGACATCAACGCAAATAATTTCAGTAGTGCATTTCTTTTTCCCCGGCATTGTAGCCCCTCCCTCCACCACTGGATGACAGACTCTCCTGTAATTGACTTACCTTACATCATCTCAATTTCCAACCTATCCTGGAAGGATTTGCCTTCATAATTGATTCTGATGGCAAACAATTTGAGTCCTTGTTGACCACATGGACAAAATCTGAGCATCAGGCACATTCTAAGCAATTCAACAATCACGCAGCTTCAGGCCAAACAGAATCAAGCCACTTGGGCTATGGCTATGACTACTGGCTGCAGGGACAACGTTGAAGTGTAGGCTTTATCAGATATCCTGCCATAGCCAAAGCCATCAATCAGACAAAGCCTTAAGCCCAGGGCCCAATTTCATAGCGCTGCTTAGCGGTAAGCAAATTTTTGTGGTAACTATGGCAGCAAAGTTTGCTTAGACGTAAGCGTACATGCATTTCACAGGTTAACAATAAAACTAGGCAGCCATCTTGCGCGTTCACCATGGGTTTGTATTGTTATGTCATTCATTTTCACACAGTAAGCACCGGAAGGTAAGCATGCCTTTTCATGTGCTTACGGTTAGCAGTGCTATGAAATGGAAATCGCACAATATGCAATCGGCCATTAAGTAGCTCTATGAAATTGGGCTCAGTTCATACTTCCTGCAAACGTGAGGGAAATTTGACATCACAAGTTCTTCAATGAACAATTTGCTCCTTTTTTTGGTCCTTGCTCAACTCTTGCGAAACATAACCAGCGAAGACAGAGTTGCGACGTTATATTCACTTCATTCGCATTCACAGGAAGTATGAACCAGGCTTTATAGTCCAGTTTATAATGTATGCAGGAATAGGATCATACTAAACTTGTTTTGCACATCCTGAATAGGGGTCCTAATTTCATATCTCATGCAAAAATAGAGCATGGACTAGATATTAGCAGCTGTTTGCAACCCTGTCAATCGGCGTACAGGAGTCAACAGCTCAAAGTGCTTCATCTTATAGCTAGGCTCCTTCAAGGTAGTCATGATTATTGAGTTTTTCAGAGGATATGTAGAACAATGTATCATCCAATGTAAATTTTAGTAAAGTTTCTTTTCTTCGGGGTCAAACTTCAAGACATCGCTTATCATGGAATCCTGCACTTACGCCAAGCTGCTGCTGCTTATAGGGTGCTGTAAGTGCGGAATTCTTCGGTAAACAGCACCATGAAATGTGGCCCAGGTGAGATGAGATTCAATTTGTAGAAATAGCTCACCCATATTTTAAGTTGTACAATATTACAAATTGTGGTTGCCCTAGTAGAATTGAATCCAATAACCCCCATTGAACTTAGAACCTTTAGAGAAGATTAATTCAAGTTCCCTTTGATCACTGTTCGGAGATATTCCTCCATTCCAATAAAAAGCATGATTTTGTTAACCCATGGGGGAGATGGGGGCAGAAAACAGAATGATGGATGTTGAAGTTGTTCCTTCCGGTAGATAAAACATCTACCAAACATTTTCCAAACATGCAGTCATTTTCAACATGTTATATTTCTTCCAAACATTGTTCTGAGGGGGGCGACTTGAAGTTCTTCTAACAATACCCCGTTATGCCCAATCTACAACCCCTCTATTTGGGTTGAAACTTTTTTTTCCCAAAACCCTATCCCAAACCAGCAAGTATTTGAAGTTAAACCCACCAATATTTCACATTAGATTGAATTCTTACTTACTACTGTTGCACAAACGCAGCTTAAAGGGAAACAAAGTTTTTTCATCGAACAAAAAAGAACGAATCTGATATTAGGTCCATGTATCAATGACAAGAAGCACAAAGATTCATTTAAGACGAGTTGTCAATATTGCCATGGTGATTTGTATTGTGACATCACTGATACACATCTTAAAATCAATCTTAGCTAAGATATTGTAAAATCAAGCCCAGTTCCCTGATATTTCCACTATAAGCAGTAAGCCTGTGAGCATCAGCTCTGCTAAAACCAGCAAAGGCCTTTCAAGTAACCCATTCAGGTCAACTGTTAACAAATTAAGCAATTGGTTCATCTAAGGTCTTATCAAAAAGTAGGCCCTACACGTACTCTGTTAAAAAAGAGATCAAGCACACAGTAAGATTTCTGGCAGATTTCTGGAGACTTTTTATTTTTGCATCTGAGAGTTAAATTAACCCAATTCACAATTTCTATTGATTTTGATGAATTGAAGTGTGAGTTCTTGGAGAACCATTAGAAGTTGAACTCATGGAGTTGTCACGGATTCTTTTCACAGCTTTACGGTTGATGCTCAACACTGACTGTGCAGAAAAAGCCCCGTGTGGAATCCACAACTTGGCTCTCCGAGCTTGGTATCCGATGGTCGAGTCCAAGTTCCATGACATTCTGACTGGTGTTGATTAACAGATCCGACTTGATGACGAAGGGACGCATAAAAGTCCAGCTGCCCATTTTTGATGATTTTTAGTCCATCTGAAAAGAAACGAATGAAGCACATTATCTACCAGTCCTGGGATTTTATCAAAGTTGAGAGGGCAAGATCGTTTTCATTTTGCAAGAGGCACTTTCAGGGGAAAAAGCTGAAACACTTCACGTTGCTATTCAAAAATCTTGTCCGCGCCTTTGCATGTTATTTTTTTCAGAAGTGTCCAAAGCTTCCTATAAGAATGGTATGCAATGGTAGCAGCCTATCCATTCTTGTAAGCCACATTTGTACAACAACAGGACAAAAGGCTGGAATTGGGGACAACACAATCAAGGCCAAGGCCATGCCATAGCCTCCAGGCTATTCCAGACCTGATTAGTGAAGCAAGATTCTTTGAAAAGCATTAAATATTTTGTATCAGTATTTCATCCACTGAGATCAAATGGAATAAAAACATATAAAACAGTTGAGTTTCATTTTTAGATAAAATTATTTATCTTGGTAATGGAAAGGTTACATAACGATAAAGGCACAAAGGAAAACCACCAAAGAGGGAAAATCAAATCAAATTATTACATACAAATTGCACAAAAAGACTTGAAACCATTTATTTTGTGATTATGATTATATACATTTGTTTTTAAATGCCATTTACCTTTTGAAACCCAATGTCCTTAGCATACATGCGGAAACACTGTCTGCAGATATTCAGGCCATACTTTCTGATAAGACCGTGACGGTTGCCACATACACGGCTGTCAAAAGAAACACAAAAAACAATGTCTTCATTTTATGAACTGCGTGAAGATTTTTTTACAATGCAAATTAAGGTACATATTTTTTAATAAATACTGTTATCTTTATCGTTTCAAATTAGATTCTGAAGAATTCTCTGGGGAAGAATAAAAATCAACATCACATGTATGTTGTGCCTGGAAAAGGCCCAGGAAATCTTTCAAGAACTGAAATCATATGCATGTACATAAATGCACGCGCTGTACACACGTAAGTGTTAGCCAGAGGGTTGTCTGGGTGTCTTTTGGACACCCTGTTTTATCTTCCATTTACATGTAGGACATCCAAAAACTTTGGAAACTTTGTGTTTTAGACATGTATAGATCATAGATGGGCTGTAATGGCGACTGTGTTGAGACGGATGTTAAAAGAGAGCCATAACAGCACTCGTATCACTTTGATTGCAAATATCGCCCTCTTATGACGCAGACATTAAATTCTGTTTGCACCCTCACGACACCGGTAACGTACTTTGAGATGCCAATCCAAAATAACCACGATCCATCTTGGAAGTAATTTTGAGCAAGTTGAGGAGTTTTGGCAATAACTCTTTACAGGGCTAGTAATTTCAGCAACCAAAATACTGGAGGGAAGCTAAGAAGGAGGTAAGTGAACACATTTAATTGGTTAAAAACGCAGATGCACCCGTAAGGGATGCACCCATGTCTTAGCTGCACAATATATCAACCTTGAAGTATGGCCAAGGATTCTAAGCTTGGCCACACAAGTGGGGCTAGTGAATGTGGTGACTCAGCCACCAGAACTTTGAATTTGCTGCACTACCACTTGGTGCTGTCTAGTTGTGATAGTTGTTACCCTCTAGACCCAGTAACCGGGGCGCTGTACTCCTTTATAAAAATCGTTGACCTCTTTGGTCATACTAGCGCCTGTTCAATCATGAACAAATGTTTTGTAACTCTTATGAAACTTCTTTTAAGCAACTTGCCCCGTAGAAGTTACCTCGCTCATGATTGAACATGCGCACTCGCTGCAATGCCTGTTACCAGTGTACTTTTAAACAGTTGTTGATTTATACCCACTACCTAGTGCACAATTTATCAGCGGCAAACCGAACACCTGATGTGACCACTAATCTACACACTGCGATGATGACGACGCAACTGCAGGGCACCTGTAACAGCCCAATGAGGAGGCCACACTTATTGGCATCGTTTCTCTGATTGTGGACTTAAAAACCATAGCTATGAAGCACAAAAAATGATCGTGAGAACAATTCAATGCCTGATGTTGGATCTTAATAAGCAATTTTCAAGCTATTTTGTTTGGTCTTTTTGTCATTTGGGGCATTTTTTGTGGCCGGCTGGGTGTTCAGAAAATCATAGCAAATTGCCGTATTTGTCGTCAAGGACAGAGTTTGTCTAGGGCACTTGTACGACCCAAGATGTAAATGTTATTTTTTAAAGAAGTGCAGCACCCCAGTTACTGGGCCTAGTCACCCTCCAACCCCCCTGATGATTTTTGAAAGTGGTAACAAATGGACCAAACTTGTCACTAGTCTTACAAGTTACAACAATTATCAAATGCCAGGTACATGTACATGTGCAGATGTGATTTCTTACTAGGGTTGTCTCATAACCATTTGGTTTGCAACCGTCAGGAGAATGGAGGGTTACAATTATTGCAACTTTACTAGGCCACGACATTGTCAGATTGTCAGTGACAGTCAGTGTGGTCATCCAAGCATGTCAATTTGCAGTATTTTTTCACAAGTAGTAAGAAGGTCGAGGGAGCCGAGTGTGAACTGAAGGTGAAGAATTGTTTAATTAAAAAAACTTTGGGGTCATTAATATATATTTGTTACCATTGATACAAGAAAAAACATACACTAGGCCTACACAGGCAGTCAAAATTAAATAAAACTGGCGGAGTGATGCAAGGACATTCGCCGTTGTAAACGCCCTCACGCGGTCAAAAATGAAACTGCCTAAACTCTCATGACTCTGCTGGCCCGCCGACCACCACAGAAAACGCATCCATTTTCATGTAAATACACAATTGTTCGATATATTTGTATACCTACAAGATACTTTGATATTTACGTTATTGGATAATGTAT
Source organism: Pisaster ochraceus (assembly GCA_010994315.2). Taxonomy (NCBI): domain Eukaryota; kingdom Metazoa; phylum Echinodermata; class Asteroidea; order Forcipulatida; family Asteriidae; genus Pisaster; species Pisaster ochraceus. The sequence continues at coordinate 4,256,561 of CM021526.1, read as the reverse complement.
GAATTTAATGTCTTACCAACTCCTGGAGCCAGGCCCGTACTTCCTTGGGTGCGAGTGCCAAATATTTGAGAATCCCATGATGGCGGCCACGAGGAGAAAGAGAGAGAAATTACCGTGTTTAGACGACAGGTGGCGCACTTTTGGAGCGCCACACTAAACTTCCCATATCAACCAATGATACAAAATGCTAAATATTCAAAATACTCAAAAATATATTTAAAAGTCTCTCAGCCTCTTGAAAACAATCCAAATATATTTTCTGACTGCTTAACTTAATTTTTCTTTTCAATGGTTTGAAGGTTAGCCGTTTAGTTTTTGCGCTAAAAAACAAAATAAAACACTAAACTGCCAGACTCCACTTTTGGAAAAAATTACCCTGCACCTTTTTATTATAGGCAAAAATGAGACAAATTTTATTAGAGAGCCAGTGTACGGCCCTAGAATGCTCCAAGTTGAAAGTCAACAACTCAAGGGGCACAATATTGGACCACTTTTCAACAGTCCATAAAAGTCATGACCTTCAAATCTTTTATTTTACAGACTAAAAAGGTGTGGGTTTTTCCATTTTTATTGAGGCTTCGCTACATAAATGGTGCATCCTATTGTTATTGACCGGGTTGCGCAACTCAGTTCATAGAAACTCCAAACAATATGCGAGTGTCACATCAAATTGGGGGGGGGGGGGGCTGTAACTATACGACTCTGTTCCAGCGCAGACCTCTGTCCCACGCCAGCGGATGAGAACGGTGGGGTCGAGCGAAGTCATCGAGGGTGGGAAAACAGTCCCAAGCTTAGATGTGAGAGATATTTATAGGTCCCATGTAGAAATGGAACAGCCTTTAGTAAACGGTGCGCACTCGAACTTGCTCCTAAATAATGTCTCTTGAACATGAATAGAACAATAATTCCACAGTTTTAATATCAGCGAAAGAAAAAACAATTGTGATTACTTGTTTACTGTTTTTTGCTTAGTTTGTTCGTCTGTTTGTTTGGTATAAAAAAACGTGTGTCCCCACGTTCTTTTTCGTTAACGTATTGATGGTATAAAGTGTGAAGAGCCGGTCTTCACTGCGTCGTAATGACCGGGTTGGTGGCTGGCCGCTGCTATGGACCAGCCTGAGGTCAATAGAACTTTCTTTTTTTACAGCCCAATGGGATGATGCAAACCCCAACGGAATACGTCTACTACACATGCAAATTGAATACTACATCATCAAATTATTTATGTAGACAACAGTGTCAGTTGAGCCGGTCTAGTGGGCATCTTCTGACCGCCGGTCATGGGCCAACTCGAAGGCGCCCGAGGGCGAGCGAGGTCCATAGCGCAGCGGCCAGTCACCAACCAAGGTCCACCATCCAGTGAGGACCTCTCCTCACACTGCTAGTGCTAGTGCTAGATTGCCTAATTAATAATGTTTTTGGGCTGGCTGCGGCTGTAATACAAATCGTGCCAGCAGAACTTCCAGGCGCTCTGTTAACTTTTGTAAACATGTCACAGATGTCAATGGTCTATTTGAACCTCACTTGACCGTTTTCAGCCAACCAGCAAGTGTAGCCTAATATTTTCATATTAGGAGGAGGGGGGGGGGCACAAGGGGTCATTCGGGCGCATATGTACGAGGGGTACGAGCACTACTATACTGACCCCATTGGCACTCCATGCCGCGGAAAGAGACATGGACTGCTTAGCACTTTTCGGGATTAAAAGGATTAAATGCCTCTCCCCTTTAGCCAGTGTGCGCCATGTACGGAACAGTTTTTAGGCCATAGTTCAAATTCAGCATCTCAATGGATGAAGGAATAACCCATGCCACGGCCCAACAACCAGAATAAACCGATTCTATCTCGATTCATAAGTTTTGTTTTTCCCCCCTCTATGTTTTTGTGATATAAATAAACAGACTTGGCACGATGATGATCAAAACAGGATGGATGCTGCCTGCATGGATGTGTGCAATATACGATGGGGATCGCAGGGTAAATGCATGATGCCGCGCCGTCCGTCGGTCACACACACACAAAAACAAACTGCCTGGAACTGGTTATAACCGGTTCCATCTAGCCAGAAAATTTCCATCACTCTATCACCGAATCTCGTCGACTGTGGACGCGAATTTCGTTCTCTGGGCTAGAAAAGCGTTCACTCTGTACATATTTTCCCCACTGCTTCTCAGAATAATTTGTTCTTTTACATGTAAACCAAATTTTGAGGCCATATAGAATCATGGCGAAACACACTCGGTCTTGAAGTGTTGGCTAATCATTCGATTCGGGAGGATATTCGCCGGACGCATATTACCCAAATACTTTTGTAGGAATTGCAGCAGTGCACGTCTACCGCGTGCGAGATAGTCGTCGCATAATAAACACACTGTGATTGGCTGATGAAGGTAAGGCTCGGATTTGCGGCACTGTCATTGGTCAAAGACCACACGTTTCGATGCTGGTTGTGGAGAATAATATACAGTGTCGTGTTGAAACGTCTATAGAAAACATTCTGATTCTCTTTTTCGAAAATATGATAACTAGAATTAGAGACAGTATGGTTTTGCAGGTCCTATAGCTTGAAACCGTGAATAAAGTTTAGTTGCTTTTTGCATAACACATCGAACTTCCGTTAAATCAGTTAACATGGATGATGGTTAATAAAGGAAGGTTGTTTTTACCGAGTCTTTCCCAATTTCCTACTTATCCTAACAAAATGCTAACGTAACCTTCGTGACCTTTTCACCGTAACGTGCTTAAAAATGTTATTCCTATTCCTAATTTTATGGCTATGCCATAGTCCTACCTACTGACTCTAGTCTAGTCTCTAGTTTGGACCCCCAAAACGCTGTTAAAAAACATTTTGGACATTTTTTATGTTATATATAATATATAGGCATGATTGATTAGGTAGGGTCCGAGTGAATGCTCATTTGTTTCTGTTTGTTGGTACCACCTTGACCTTGTCAGCTTGTACTGAGTGTAAGTTTGTACAAATGCCGTACAAAATGCATGATCTTTGTTCTGGGTTTTGGTCTTTTCAAATATTCTTGTGAAGATTTATCTGATTTGTTTTATGTGGGTCAAAACATGGAGGTAGAATCTACCTCCATGGTCAAACCAAATTTGATCCCCAACAGAAGCGAAAGATATTTATCAGACCGGATCGAACTTGAAAATAGTTTAAACATTTTTGAAAATATAAATATTTAATTGGAAAACAACTGACCAGGGCCCAATTTCATAAGAGCTTTTAAGCACAAAAAGTAGCTAAGCACAACAAAATTATGCTTACCAGAATAAGGTATCCAATAAGGTTACCAGCCAAACTAGTCTACCATGTGACAGTTAACATCTGTGACTTGTGCAGCTAATAATTGTGCAGCAGAAAATGTTTAAGGAATTTTGGCTGCTTAAGTAGCACTAACATTGGGCCCAGTTTACTTCTGGTCTTCATCTAGTTGCGATGATCAGAACCCTCCAGATCATCGCAACTAGTCTTCATCAGTTTTACTGGCTGGATGCTCAGTAAGAAAATCACTGGCCTCTGCCTGCCGTCCAGTGTCAACCCTGACTATTCCAGGTTCCCTGTTGGGAACTAGAAAAAGGTGAACTTGGTATAAAAACAAGCTTGTTGAACCCTTTTTACTAAGTTAATTCGTCAATTTCAAAAATAAAAAATAAAAAATTCTACAGTTCACTTTATCCATGTAGTTAGACGAGAAGAGACTCAAGAGTGACTCACTTAGAGTGTGACGAGATGACGTGTATTTTTCACTTTTTAAGAGAATTTCCTGTTTTCCTCCTTTCTTGAAAATATTTACACGCATATTTTTTGGGGTTTTTTAGAGAATTAAATATCTTGTAAATGTCAAAAAAGTTAGCTTACTATAACACAGGTGTGTGTGTGTCGGGGTGGGGATGGTTCAACGCTAAAAAATCTCTTGAAGCAGGCCTTCCTTTGCCATTCAAAATTTAAAATTAGAAGGTGGCTTTGACATTTTTAAATACAGTGGGGTTACACGCTGGCTTTCATACAACCTCTGAAAGGAAATGGCAGCAGGAAACACAATTAAAGTGCACCACTTCACAGCCATCACATATTTTAAGTTCCCAAAACCAACCCAAAAGTACATCAAGTTGTGAACGAATATGCAGGCTTATACTGAAAATATTTGCAGTTTTTAATTTTTAATCACCTTAAATCAAAAATGGACGTAATTTTTACCTGGCTTTGCATTCATTATTTTTTAGAGTAATTAAACAATTCATAAGTCTAGTCAACTCAAATTATTTGTTACAATTCTGTATGTCCATTCAAATGTTGAAATATTTTTTGGGTGGTTTCAGGTACTTTTAAAAAGTTACTCTTCGTGCTTCTTGTCCAATCCAAGTTGCTAAATGAGCTTTCTTTTAACCATCTGAATCATTTTGTGGGATGCTGATAAGTGATATCATGAACCTCAATCAATTTGGTAGAAACGTGTACATTATTCCACAATCGATTTACACTTGTACGTTTATCTTCATAGCTGCTATCGGAAAACATGGCAACTGTGACTGAGCAATCAGGGAAATTGCTTGACTTCAGTCAGAAGTTGGACATCAACCTGCTGGACAGCGTTGTAGGTTGTCTTTACAATGGCGCCGGAACACAGGTATGATTAATTATTGATTCAGTTTGTAAAGTTTTAAAACATTATAAAATGTGGAAAAATAAAACTTGTGTTAAAATGTCCCTTCTATTCTATAAGGATTTGATTGTAATTGTATTAGGTTCTTAAAGTCAGTTTGGTCGCCCTAAAATAATGCATCATCTTTCTCTGTGCCCCCCAAAAAACAGATTCTGGTTATTTAATGAGCCTCTTTGTGATTCTTTTCAATTACATCATTCACTCATTTGTTTATGTGAGTATTTGTTTGTTTATCATTTCTTTAGCAACAAGTTGCCCAGCAGATTTTGACCAGCCTGAAGGAGCACCCAGATGCCTGGACACGAGTTGATACTATTCTAGAATATTCAAATAATCCACAAACTAAGGTAAATTTCATATTTTTTATATATATATATTTTTTATGAGAAATCGCCTAACATCACAATAATCGGCGGCCACTTCAAGGTAAGGGCTACACTTAACTAATTTAGGCTGTCGTCCCAAATCAGCTATCACCAGGGGCACATTGCCACCTACTCCTGGGGCTGAAACAGGATTATCCCCTTCACAGTTCGTTAGGATGTAGGCATGGGTATCATCCACTAGAAGCCTGGCTGGCAGGAGCAGAATGCACTTCCTTGCCAACGTATTCGGAAGCAATTGTGGTTAAGTGCCTTGCTGAAGGGCAGAAGTGTCATGACCGGGATTCGAACCCACCCCCTGCTGCTGACAACACCAGACCTTGGGTCCAGTGAACTAGACCGCTCGGCCATGACACGCCACAAAATTCATAATCCTTGCTGTTTGAACCTCTGAGATGTTTGTCAACACTAACTGTTTGCAAAGTCGTACAAAAAGAGGTAGCATTGAAAATAATGATTCTTTTTGGTTACTTTGCAGTACTATGGACTCCAAATTCTAGAAACTGTGATAAAGACAAGATGGAAAGTGCTTCCCAGAACTCAGTGTGAAGGAATAAAGAAATTTATAGTTGGCCTCATTATTAAGATCTCCTCCGATTCTTCAGCCATGGAAGTAAGTACAATTTACACAAAAGGCTTTGGGAGAATAAATACATCGACTCATACAGCTATAAAAGTGCTTCACATAGGTTTTGTTAAAGATCCTTTTACATCAGTTCAAAGACAAGTAAACCATTTTATGTGGTCCAGCAATGGCATACACGTACAGGCCTGTACATGTACTAACAATCTTGTCATTGCTGTATGCTGAACACTGAACTGTAAAACACGATAATGCCTAGTGCTGGTAATTATTTTGACCCTGCCCTTAAGTTTTGATTTCACTTGCTATACTTGAAAACATGAAAACTGTTGATCTGTTTTAATGTGATTGATAAGGGTATAACGACAGCACATCTGTTATCACTGTTGTGTTTTCATATGATGTGTTGGTTCTAAGCTTGGGCGATTTTTTATTTTGGGGTCCATGGTATATACCGTTGTCAAAATATCGCATATTCAGTATAACGGGGAACTTTTCGGATAGGGCAAAAAAATTAAAGAAGCCCAACAAACACCAGCCACTGACTGAATTGAGGCCAGACAATCATGGTTATTTAACAACAGGTTAGGGCTGAGCTTGTCTTTCTCTTTTATTAGGAAAAATAGATTTACTTGTTTTCAACATAAAAACTTATCAAAATTAGCTTACTGTTCGTGCATCAGCGCTAGGATTGTTGATTGTTATGATTGTTGCAGGGATGAGATACTTGCGACTTGTTGGAAAAGTGACCTTGTGATTTTGAAAATCCGACTTAAAATTTCACTGTTTTCCGCCTTGGATGTTTTTCTATAGAAATCAGACTTCCTTAAATTTTTTTTTATAAAAATGTAATGTCAAAATGTGCTGACAAATGGTTGAATAAAGTGCCGCCACTACAAATAGTTACAATGTACACAACGCTCACACAAACACACACACACACTCTTCCCAATCAAGAGATGTGACCACAAATGTGGTCACATCATTTCCAATATATGGGCTGGTAGTCTTTGTTATCTCATTACAAGCGAAGGTAAGAACCATCGTACGCAAGCGGGCGCATTCATTTGATAAAGATGCATTGTTTTGAACACTGAGTATCATGTATGGTTATGTAAAAACAATATTTTTGTAAACTCAAATTTTTGGCGGTTGTTGCTCGCTCACATTCAATTTTGGACCTTTTAATTTCATCCCTGTTATGTGGAGTTGGCTGAAGTTGTTCAATGTTCCTCACTTGGTGGTTATTGAAAATACATTTGATTGGTGTCAGGGCCATGAATCTGAGTTAATTGTATGCTACCAAAGGCAAGTTTGAAGGTTACCAAAAAATATTTGGGGGAAACCAGTCTTTGAAAATCATGCAGTCTTGAGTAACTATTGTTGTGTATGACATAAGGTGGAAGTTGTGAGCATTGGCGAAGTGTATGCTTTATTGTGACCTAAAGGTGTTTGTGTGCATTTTGTCGTGTGAAATGCTTGTGGTTTCAAAGTAATGACTACATATTGTACAGTATTTCTTGGCTACTGAGTGAGCTAGAGAGTGAATCGAAGTCAGTGGGTTGTCATTTTTGTCACCCGAATGTAACTTAATGGTAAATGATTTGAAAAGTTCAAGTTGTTTATCCACTTAAGCTATGTTCAAATCGAAAGATTGTGATGATTTTGTTTAATCAAGCACTTGCAAGCATTTTATTTTTCTGACAAAGCCAAATGAAATGTTTGTAGGTGTTAGTTTGAAATGTGATGAGCTGAACGTTTGATTACAGTAGGTGGCTGTGTGGTGTCAACTTAGTCTGTGTCTAGAAATTTGATGAGTGAAAAATTTGAAAATTTGTGGTTAATTTTGGATATGAACCCTGCATATTTCAAGAGTGTGTATAGTTATTTTATTTTTGTTCTTCTACACAATGTGATTGAACTAAAAGTTTCATGTCATCAAGTGCATCATCTCATGTGATTCGGAAGTTGTAGAGTGGAATAAATCATCTTCAGAATTTGCCCATTATTGAATTTATGTACGACAAACTCCATCAAAAGAAGAAATAATCTTGAATTTCTCATTCTTGCCTGAAAAACACCCCCAAAGTATTTAAAAAATACCAAGCTACAGTTCCCTGGTAGCTAAAACCTTTTTGCCCCCGGATTATGTTCAATTTGTGGCAAAATATTGTTCTGAAATATAGAAATATTTTGGGTGAATGTTTGGATATAATTGTTTTCTGAGGAAGACATTAATTTCAAACTGAAGTATTTAATGTTGCAGCCTTAAAAAAAAAAGTGTTTTTCTGCCCACAGTTTTTAAAGAAATTATTTCAAACAAGTTATTCTAAACTCTAAAAACAAAAAAACCTGTTTGTGTGCTTTGTTGACCGAAGAATTGTAAGAAATAATTTGGGGATTTATTCCTGGTTTTGATGGAGTGTGTTAAAAAAATTGTTAATCTTATCTGCGTATTTCAAATTCTTCAGATCCATTCCGATTTGATATTCGATTCGCCAATCAGAATCGATTCCCTCTGATTTGAGGCAGTTGGTTTGTGTCGTAAGTATAATGGACTTCCAGTAATTATCAAGATAGAAGACTATTGCAGTGATCATGATAATCTGTTCATCGTTTTAGCCCGAGTTAATTTTGTCAACATGACCCCTACTATAAACCTCAACCAGTATTGACACTACTAATGTTGGTACCCTGTTTAACGCGACACTGTAAAATCAATATAAGCTTTCCCAAAATAACCAGTCTCTCATATCATCATTTGAAATCAGAAAAGGTTGTTTTCAGCTGTTTTGTAAACCAACTGGCCAATTTCTGAATAGTTGTTGTGTCACTGGAATGATAATAAATTGTTGTGTCATTGACTAGGTTGAAAAACTTTTCCCTGGGGTTTGCCATGGAAGATGCCTCTGTAAAAGAAAAAACCATGGTAGTCAAGTTGAAGTTTATAGAGGGGTTTATTCATAGGTTGGGATATACATTATTTTCTGATTGTTCACATGTATCTAAATAGGTTTGACCAATCAAAGATGACTTGCCAGCTTTTTTGAAGTCAGAACGGCAACATCAGAACATAGTGCCCATGCATTACAATTTGACAAGGATCACATATCTCACTTGCTGAAAACCACAAAATAGTAAAACTCTTTTCTTTACCAAGGGTTAGGAAGACTCTTTGAAACACTGAAGTTATTCCTAGCCAAACACTGGTAATTTATAGGCTACTGTTTGTGAAGTTGGTTACATGTAAGTGGAACTCTCATAAACAATTTCAAGTTTTAGAAAATCATAGCGGGCGGCTTTTTGGATCATCCTTTTGTGCAATTCATTTGTTTTATGACTCACTGTTATGAGCATTTTCAAAAGGCATGTCTGTAATAATGCTACAGGCAGGTTCAAAAACAGTCTCAAAAATTCAAGGGTAAACATGCATTGACCTGTTTTACTGCAAAATGAATTCAGTCATTATTGACAAACCTTGTCCCAGGAAAATCTTGATTATTCTGGTCTAGTAAGTGGTCTGTTCCAGTTCTCTTGAGTGTTGCTATTGTCAATTAAATTAATTGACCCCCCAAAAATTTACCAAGACTGTTTGGAAATCCAACCACTACAATCACTGCCAGTGCAAGGCTGTGGACATTGATCTTACAAGAAGACATTTTGTGTTGCTTTCAGGTCAACAAGAGATTATTTACCCAAGTCTTTGATGCTAAATGAGAAGCGTGCTTGAAATTGTTTGTGTTTTGATTAATCAAGAACAATTACTGAATCCACCATCTCTATTGTATATCACAAATCATGTTCCCAGTGTTAAAAAAAACCAAATCAAAATTTAAGCGTAAATATTTACTGGACTCTCTGGATTCTGGTTTTCTCTGGTTTTGTAACCGGTTGACTTGAATCGTGTTAGTTATCGATTTTCTGAAATGTAAATGCAGAGCCAGCAAATGGGAACAACTTATTTTTGTGGTATTTGATGGTGCTTGTATGATTGATTAGAACAGAGGTTTTGATAAGACATGATAACTTTTAGTCTTTGACATCATTGAAAACAGTTAGTGAATCATTCAGTACGGCAACTTATTTAACCTTGCCTCATTTCCTTCAAAATGGCAAAATTAATTGAAAAAGATAACCTGATTGTTTTCAATATTCAAACAATTTTTCAAAATTGTTTAGTGGAGAAAATTGTGATCAGCTTTTGAGAAGGTAACTTTAATAACAATAATCTATTAAAGGTTGGGAACACCTATGTAGCAAACCTTTAAACAACCTTTCATGCACTTGAATGTAAGAAGATAGAAAAATATAACTGAAAACAAACCATTCCAATTGTTTGCTCAACTTTGAAAAAAATTGAAATGTACGTAGAATTTGACATGACTCCTCAGCCAGCAATTTTTGTCACTTTTCAAACTTGTAAAAACAAATTTGAAAACATCTTAGTCTTTAAAATGTTTGGAAACAAATTGTGGTTAACATGGATTCCTTTTGAATGGGAATCATGTTGTTCCAATTGAGTGTGGATGTAAAATTACATCCAACACCAATGGTGTCTTCAAAGTGCAGGTTGGATGTATGAAGGACCCAGAAAACTGATCACAACAATTATTCACTTGTCAACTGGAAGTGAGAGAAGTGATTGTGAAATCATGCTAAAGAGTATCAGTTTGGGTGTCTGGATCTATGTAACGGGATTCAGGATTATTAGACGTGTGTTTTGTGGCATGCTTTGTCATATTGTAATGTAAATCTGCTGTGCACTGAGCCAAACCTATGGGGGGTTTCTTTGAGAGTTTCGGGCTGGTCTTTCCGTGTGTTGGTGAAGCCCTGACTCTACAAATAAGCTTCTCATTATATATGAAGTGAAGTTAGATAAGTTGGTCAAATTTGTTTTGCTATCATGGTGTATTCAAAGTACATTGTTCCAATCCATTGTAATCCGTTTTTAATCTGGTCAGGGTGAGGGATTAAACATGAGCAGATTTATCATTAGTACACTAATTACAAAATACTGCATTGCAAAATTTCATCGAAGATCCACTTGATTGTTTATGTTATGTAGACATGATGTACAGTGAACACTGTAAAGATAAATCTGGTATGCAATGTGGGTTGAATTTGAGTAAATTGCTTACAAAGTGATCTACATGTCGGGCAATGTAATGCTCAGGAACTATGGATAGTAGAGTTTCTTGTAGGTTGTTTACTCAATTTCAAGCTGCGTTGTAAGTTATGACTTTAATTACCAGTTGTTCACAACAGATTTGAATGTTGTTCTTTAGTGATAATAAGAGATGTACATTTATGCCCCTTCCCTACACAACTCGCCCCTCTGGACAAAGGACATAATGACCAAAGTATCATTCCTGCTACATGTACATATAATTCCCACTGCAAACCCCACCACACTCCCCACTGGCCACCACACTGGTCCAATCAGTTGGTCCGCATTAGCTTAAATACACACTTTAGTACATGTAGTTCCCTTGGTGCGACCATGTAGTCATCTAGTATAGGTTTGCATTCAAACAAATCCTTCAGTTGTAAGAAAAAAATGACTTAAGAATGTGTGGCAGCTGCATCTTTGAGTTCTAACCAGCCTGTTGATTTATTTCCTCTTGTACAGACCGAAAAGGTATACCTTGGTAAGCTGAACATGATCTTGGTGCAGATACTGAAGCATGAATGGCCCAGGAACTGGCCAACTTTCATCAGTGACATTGTCGGCGCGAGTGAAACCAATGAATCTCTGTGTCAAAACAATCTGGCAATTCTGAAATTGCTCAGGTAAGATGCATGTTGGTTTGTGTTTTTCTCAAAGTCAGATTGTAAATAATTGAATTTAATGTACTTGATTCAGACAATGTGTCGTTCTGGGTTTTATTGTCAGAGCCAGCATTACAGTTGAAAAATAGGAAAGCTTGACTACTTTTTGTGTATTTCTGTTTTTTGAATTGTTTTCTTGCAGTGAGGAGGTGTTTGATTTCTCCAGTGGACAAATGACTCAGGCTAAGGCCAAGCATCTGAAGGACAGCATGTGCAATGAATTCTCAAAAGTGTTCACTTTGTGCCAGTTTGTCATGGTAATAATACAGCAAAACAAAATAATGAATCCTAAGTTGGCAGTTGTATCGACCAGTAGGTGTTTTTTAATTAACAGTATTTAAAGGATTTTACGTAAAATGACAGTTTACGTCGAGGGAAGTTTATGTCGGCATTGTGGTAATGACTTTAAACTTTAGAGAAATTGGAAGTTAATTTAAGCAAAATGGTCACAGATACAGCAATTTTTCTGATTTTATTAGATCTTGCATTCAAATATTGTAAACTCCATCTAATAATAATAATAATAATACAATGCATTCATATGGCGCTCTACAAAGAACACAGCGCCTCACAATCAACAACAGAATTAAATACAAAGAAATATGCATTAAAACAAACATATCGTAAGCTGGGAAATAGGCGAGTTAGAAGTTGGCGCTTGAAGGTCACAGTAGATGCCGCTTCCCTGATAGCACACAGCAGTTTGTTCCACAATTTAGGGGCAACAACAAAGAATGAACTGTCCCCAGCCTTCTTTTTGGAGCGCGAAACAATCTTTGTTGTTGTTGTTGTTTTTTTATGTGTGTAAATAAAAACCTTTCTGTATTCTTTTTCCCCAGGACAATTCACAAAATATTCATTTGGTAGACGGCTGCTTACAAACCTTGCTGAGATTTCTCAACTGGATTCCTCTCGGTTACATCTTTGAAACCAAGCTAATCAACACTCTTATTTATAAAGTAAGTGCACCACTCCCGATGACTCCTTGTTTAGTTGTATTCGTTTACAATGGATGCCTCCTTTTTATTTTTTACTTCATTACAATAAATGCCTTGCTTTAATAAAATTGAGGTTGTTTGTCTCGGAAGTGATTATTTTCTCTCAGATATGAATGCGCAAAATGATTTTCCCCCAAAACGACTGACAATTATGTTCTTCCTGTTTTTGATTTACAGTTCATGAATGTACCACTGTTCAGGAATGTGACTATGAAATGCTTGACGGAAATAGCAGGTGTTAACGTCAGTCAGTATGAGCAGCAGTTTGTGGTATTGTTTACACTGGCCATGACTCAACTGAAACAGGTAGGTTTCGATCTTCTTCAAAGGTTCGGTTTTGCCTGATCGACAAATTAAACAATTATCGTTGTTATTGGTAACACTTTTAAAAAAGCATGCAAAATGGAGTTGAGGCAGTTGACGGTTGCTAGTTCAGTTTCTGTTTTGGACCAAGGTTTACATAAGGTGATGGTAATGATGAGTTGACATTAAAAGTCGTTATTTCTCAGCCAATTGTTCAAAAAACTTTTTGTGAAAAGGTGTAGATTTGAATTTGCATATGGATACCCTTACATTTATTGAAGAAGGAACATCTCCAGTATTTGTTTCCATTTTCCCCAATACTTACTCCTCTTCATGTATTGGAATTATTTTCAGATCTTACCATTGACCACGGACATTAAAGGTGCATACGCCAGTGGACAAGATGAAGAGCAAAAATTCATCCAGAACCTGAGTTTGTTCCTATGCACCTTCTTCAAGGAGCATGTGACACTGATTGAGAAGAAGCCCGAGCTGCGTGACATTCTTCTTGAGGTGAGGGTAACATCGGGCTGTGTCCACCGACGGCGATGCCGTTGGGTGTGGCTATGGCTCATTCACGGATTCCACTTGAGGTTAATCCAGTGATCTCTGATTTCCACTATCACTGCACTGGTGCAACACCGGATTAACCGAAACTTAATCCACAACTTGTTCTTTGGAATGCAGGGCTTGACTTTGGGGGAAAAATCCACAAGACTGCAGGGCCTGTAGGTCAAGTTATTTACTGGACCAGAAAAGTTTTTTTTACAAGACTGGAATTGAAATGAGAGAAAGAAAGAAAAACAAAATCCTACACAGTGTAACATTTAAACTGTCTTGATTTTAATAAGCACTAAGAGGATATTTATCTCTTTTTGTTTATGGGTTAGTATTCTTCGATAATCAACCAAATTGAAAGATATTAATGAGACTGAAAGTAAACATTTGTACAAAAACACAAGACTGCTGGACTTGTCCGGTCACAAGTTTACTGGTACGACGCTAAAATCTCTGTCCTCGGGGGCCTGTGGTCAAGTAAAATTTTCAATCCTTGGAAAGAATGTACTTGTACCTCAGAATACTGTATGAGCCATCCACGGTGTATTTAAAACCAAACTATGAAAAGAACTAACAATACTTCAACTTGGTTTATAAATCAGATTCCCCCATTTCTCGTTCTTGTGGAGTACATTTTTTAAGTGTTCTGACTATTTGTCTTAAAACAGGCGCATCAGTATTTGCTTCTGATCTCTGAAGTTGAAGACACTGAAATCTTTAAGATTTGCCTGGAGTACTGGAACACACTAGCCTCGGAGCTGTACAGGGAGAGTCCCTTCTCGTCAACAACACCGTCATCACCGTTACACATTACTGGAAGCACCACACAGGAGATTCCACCAAGGAGACAACTGTACTTGGAGAAACTTTCAAAGGTTATTACCATACACAATTTTTGTTCAACTTGGCCTCTCCTCAAGCATTTCCCTTTTAAAAAATGGCCACTTAAAAAATCTCAAATGCTTTACATCGTTATGGCTCAAAGAATCATACAATGACTTCATTTTTTTCTTCAAAACTGTAAGTCACATTAACAAGCATTCTTTGCCTGAACAGCTTGTGCAGACTCTATAGTGAATAGAAGCTACTGTAAGCACAAATGCTGTGATAGGCAACGCCATGGAATTGGGCTCAGTGCTTTTAGGAAAAGTTTGAATGTTGATTTTCCTTAGCCCATCCAGCAGAAAGGCATCACTTAAAAGAATAAGATAACATTCTGAATGTGTTCATTGATGTTCCTACCATCAGGTACGGCGTGTGATGATTTCCCGCATGGCTAAGCCAGAGGAGGTGCTTGTGGTGGAGAACGACCAGGGAGAGGTCGTACGAGAGTTCATGAAGGACACGGATTCAATCAACATGTACAAGAACATGAGAGAGACACTTGGTGAGTACACAGACACACCAGTGCCCAGGATGAAGTTTACCCTGTCCAATAGTTTCTTCATTGTCCTCGACAATCTGTTTGGTCCCTTTCCACATTTAAGCTTTTAACTCTCCCACGATAATGTAAATGGTGTTTGCGAAATCTGCTACATCAACATTTAGGAAGTTTCTTAATTTCCAATACAGGATTTTTCTTTGGCATGACTTTCATAATATACACCTAACCAAACGATGTCTTCATTCTTCTTTTCTCAGTTTACTTGACACATTTGGATTATGGTGATACCGAGCAAATCATGACAGAGAAGCTTACGCTGCAAGTCAGCGGACATGAATTCTCCTGGAAAAATCTCAACACGGTAAGAATTCGTCCCATGTCATTCATTTTGCCAAAACCAATAAGATATTTTTTCATGTATGTACAACAGCTGTGGATAGACAGGTGAAGTTATGTTTGAGTTGTGTAAACAATATAAACAGTGACATGTAAGAAAAAAAACCTACAGGTTATTTTGTTTCTGTTGTGTAGTTATGCTGGGCCATTGGCTCCATCAGTGGGGCCATGCATGAAGAAGATGAAAAGCGATTCCTTGTCACGGTCATCAAGGACCTCCTGGGACTGTGCGAGCAGAAGAGAGGGAAGGACAACAAGGCCATCATTGCATCCAATATCATGTACGTGGTTGGACAGTACCCAAGATTCCTCCGAGCTCATTGGAAATTCCTGAAGACTGTCGTCAATAAGCTCTTTGAGTTCATGCATGGTATGTATCTGGCTTGGGCCACTTTAAAGGGAGGGTGTACCTTTGGTAATAACTCCAAAATTGAATGACCATAACAATTTACTTGGTAAGGAGCACTGCAGCTGTTGATAATGTGTAGCATTTTGAGAAACGATTTCCTTCTAAGGAATGTGGTTTCAGAGAGAGGGATTCAAAAACATTTCAATCTGAGAAACGTTTCTCAGATTGTGCATTCCAATTACGTATTATTCTTCCTGCGTGGACATAATCTTCAGATTTTCTGCAATATCTCAAAAAGCTACCACCTTTTGTAGTGAAATTTTCACAAGTTAGTTTTATTGAATATATCTACGTTCATATAGGATTAAAGCAATGGAATGGCTAAAAGAAAAAACTAAACTTATATTTTGCCTTTAAACCTCTTGTTATTATTTTAGTGTAGCCTTTATCATAAAACCTCTTTAAGTGCAGCTGATTTTAATATTGTAGTTTTTCATGTAGTTCAATCTTTTTCTGTGTCTCACAAAAGTTCATTATTGTGGTTTGTCTAAAACTATAAAAAAAAAAAAAACAAAGATAACATCAGGACCATACTTCACCTGCTCTGTTTTCTCATGATATTTTTTAGAAACACACGATGGTGTTCAGGACATGGCATGTGACACGTTCATCAAGATAGCGCAGAAGTGCCGGCGGCATTTTGTACAGGTCCAGGTTGGTGAGGTGATGCCATTCATTGAAGAGATTCTGAATACCATCAACACAATCATCTGTGATCTTCAACCGCAGCAGGTGAGACATTCAAAAGAAAACACCGCCTTAGTCCGATTCCACAAAAGCGCTACGATTCATCTTAAGATGGGTTATCAATATTGCCGAATCGATGTGTGTTGTGATAACACACTTTACTTGGCAATTAGGATTGATACGTATCTTAAGATCAATGTTGGTTCTTTGTGAAACGGAGCCCTGCCATTGTTAATCTCCACGTATCTTCTAAAACTCTCTGAGCAATCATGCAATTCTTAATAATTTGGTCCTTGTCAATCCTTTAAGGTTCTGTCTTCCTCAATACCATGTTCCTTAAGCAGGTATGGAATTAAAATAATGCTTTGGAAAGACTCCAGCTATTGCAAACCTTCAATAGTTTTGCATAACCCCCAAATTATACGTGTTGCACTTCAGTACATGGATTAACAGATCTGCAGTAATTAATGTGGTCAACTTAATAGCATAATATTTGCACATATCTGACTTCACGATCAGCCCAGTGTATGATGTATTGTTGAGGCTTTAAATAATTATGTTATCAAAATGTATACTTTCCTGTTCCTGAACTGAAAGAGTGATAAAATGTATAAATGTCTTTATACAAGTAATTGTTAGTCATTGATTTGTTAAAATTCATATAAACATTTAGCCATAATAACTTTGTTTTACATTTTAATGTTGTTGTCCTTGCCATGGTTATGGGGGTATGTTCCTGAATTTGAAATAACACAGTCGGTGAATTGAACCTTTCTTCTCTTGTGTAGGTACACACATTCTATGAAGCGGTTGGGTACATGGTCAGTGCACAGACAGATAGTATGGTACAGGAACACCTGATCGAGAAATACATGCTCCTGCCCAATCAGGTGTGGGATGGGATCATCCAACAGGCTACAAAGGTTAGTAGTCACAGTCCTCATCTCTATTCTATTCAAGATACTTTACCTGCCATACATGATGAAAATCCAAATCCTTTCAGTGCTACGTTCAACCCAATCAGTCATTTTTGTTTTTGTTTTTTCAGAATGTGGACATTCTACGGACAGAAGAGGTTATTAAACAGCTTGGAAGTATTCTTAAGACGGATGTTCGAGCTTGCAAAGCTGTTGGTCATCCGTTTGTCGTTCAGGTAAAATTGTGCGGCTCAATAGTTTGTTGTGTGTGTTTGCAATTGACCAACTGGATACATTACAATCCGGTCCAATTGCATGGTTCTGCATATCACAGAATAGACACAATCAGCTACTGGATTCACGTGACTTATAGTGAGTATATAATGTCAACAGACCAAGCAAGCAACGTGCAGTGTGCGTGGAAAAGCATGGCTGCTTCCGAGTGCTTCTGTTGTAAGTGTTGAAGCAGCCATGCTTGACCACGCACACTTGGGGCACACTTGGCTTGGTTTGTTTACAGTGTATACCCACTATGAGTCACGTGACTCCGGTCGCCAATTGTGTCTATTTGGTACTTGTAACACCATGTAATAAAGCACCCGATTCTATGGGCTGTAAGCGCAGAATTACACAGTACTCTGATGTTTAGTTGGAAAGTACAGTTGTATGTTTTTAAATAGAAACCCTTTTTACTGGGGTGATACGACTACCGTTTCCCCATAGTCTGCCATTTTGGCAGGCAAATAGTATGGAGCCATTTTTCTGCTTTAAATACACACTGCATGTTAACTAAAGGGAAATCTGACTCTCGAAATGGCGGAACCAAGATTTGTTGTGGGTTATGACAGCAGGTGAGTTGGGTCAAAAGGTATCTTTGTATTCATTCAGGGGTTCATGAATTATAACCCTGTTTCTATGTTGGCTAGAATTGTATCTAAATCTTACAGAATTTATCATCACATGGTCACTAAACGCCCTAATTTTCCTGGACTTTGGTGAGATTGTCATAAATATCCCCTTATTTTATTTGGTGTGGCTGGACAGTACTGAATCCGTCAAATTCTTGCAAAATCAGGGGTAGGACTGTGGGAGATATTTAGTTGTTCGGATTTACAGACTAATGGAGCCAGAACAAGTTGTATTCTCATTTTCTGATCAAAGTTGACTCATTTGTCCATGTCCTTCAATTACAGCTTGGGAGAATATACCTGGACATGCTGAATGTGTACAAGTGTATGAGTGAGAACATCTCAGCAGCAATCACCAGCAACGGGGAGGTAGTCACGAAGCAGCCGCTGATACGCAGCATGCGCACCGTCAAGAAGGAAACACTCAAGCTCATCTCGGGATGGGTCAGCAGGTCATCAGACCCACATATGGTCAGTTTTTTCTGTTTTTAATTTTTTTTTAATCATCTGTCTTGAATTTATCAGCTTGATTCAACTGTTTTCATTCTTCCTATTCATAAATAAAGTGATGATGAATCTACTTGATGCTTTTATTGAAATAGAGTTGTTAATCAGGCAAATTTCACAGTCCGACTCTTTTGTCTTCACGTTAACTCTAAACAATTTCTGCATCTGTTTTGTCTTCCACAGGTTTGTGAGAATTTCATCCCTCCCCTTTTGGAGACTGTTTTAGCATACTACAAGAGGAATATCCCGGCTGCAAGAGAACCAGAGGTCCTAAGCACAATGGCAACAATAATCAACAAGCTGGAGGTAAAACAAATTGCAATGTAAATTAGATTCATCGAAACTGATAACAGAAATAGTAGGAGACAGAATAATTGTTTGATAGTTCATAACATTATAGCAATTGTTCTCATTAGTTAAACCGATTGTAACCGTATAAGTGTTTTAAAATAGTTTTAACCTATCATCTTAAGACTATTAATATGGCCCTCTTCTTCTCGTAGAATCACATCACAGACGAGGTGCCCAAGATCTTTGACGCGGTGTTCGAATGCACCCTCGATATGATCAACAAGAACCTGGAGGAATACCCAGAGCATCGGACAAACTTCTTCCTGCTACTGCAGGCAGTCAACAACCACTGCTTCCCTGCGCTGCTCAACATCCCTGCGAGGCAGTTCAAGCTAGTGTTGGACTCCATCATCTGGGCTGTTAAACACACCATGCGAAATGTTGCAGACACAGGTAGGACACTTCCCTCTGTGACCTGTTTGTAGTCAAATTCAAGGGTCACACTATTTATAGATGTGACTGAAGAGCCAAACAAATCGTTGTGTTTTCAAAGCACGAGTATGAGTGGTAAAATGTTTCATGGCGGAATTTGTGACATTGTATGTTGTGTTTTGTTATTGTAGGTCTTTCCATCTTGTACGGATTGCTTCAGAATGTGTGGCAGGAGAATTCTGCAGCCCAGGGCTTTTACCAGACCTACTACACTGATGTCTTACAACACGTGTTGTCTGTAGTTACAGATACATCACATACTGCAGGTAATGACCATGATTAGCAATGGCCCCCCAAAAAAGAAATTGTGCGATTTTTATCCGAAAGCCTTCTCATTATAAAGATGGTATTGGTAGTATAAGCATCCTGCAAAATTATTTCGTCTGAAGTGTCCCCATTGATTAGAAAACGATAATAGTTAGTCAAAAAAGTTGAATCTCCAAAGATCACCTGCAGGCCACTTTTTGAGATTTATGTGGTGTCTGTTTGAATGCTGCCCTCACTACAGCCAGAAATACGGTTGGTACCGTGGATAGATTTAACGATGAAAATACTGTGGCAGTTTTTTGCTGTTTTTTCATCAAGAAGAAACTTATTCAACTGAATGTAAAGCTGTACAGCTGTAAAAGTTTCAGTTGAATTAGTGCACAGGTGACTTTTATTGTATCTTTCTCGATAATTTTGCCTATAAATCAGCATATCGTTTAAAAAAAAAAAAACGATGACCCAAGCTTTAAATGATGCTCTTTTGTACTGTGTATTTTTTTCATGGTATTGGAAGCAGTTTTGAATCACGCATTTAACCTGATTTGCTCCACAGGTCTGACCATGCACGCTAGCATCCTGGCTTACATGTTCAGTATTGTAGAGACCGGTAAGATTACTGTGCCACTTGGGACTAGCCAGGGAAGTGTTACCAACGAGTTGTACATCAAGGACTTCACTGCCAGCTTACTCAAATCAGCTTTCCCTCATCTGCAGGAGTAAGTCTTTATGGTCGTGTTCAACCTAAATTAGAACTTAATTCAGGAAATAGCATTAAACACTAAATACACTTAACCCGTATTGTTTCATTTCTGGTGTATCTGCAAATTTGAAACTAATGGCCCTTTTCCCCCAACATGTTTGTTTTACTTCAGTGTCCAGATTAAGTTATTCGTGAAGGGACTGTTCAGTCTGAATCAGGACATTCCTGCCTTTAAGGAACATCTGCGAGATTTCCTGGTACAGATCAAGGTAAGCCCAGCCAACATGGTTCAGAATCGGAGTCAGAAACTGGTTGTATAGTCCTATGTCAGCTCTGTGCATTTTGTTTATGCTTTATCACCGTTTGCCTTGCAAGTTCTATAAACAAAGTTGATGTGAACAAATGTATAATGAGTAAAATTTGTAACTCTAGGGGTTACTAAATTCTGAAAATGCAATCATTTCAACATTTCTTTAAAAAAAATTGGATCCTAGTTTCAGACCCATTTGTCAGAAATAACTCTCACCGTGGACCCCTGTCCTTCAACTACATTATCTTACCTACTGGTGTTCTGATGAACTTGAGTCTTTGCTTTTGGTCACCATGCGAATTAATGCCTTTTTAAATGTCCATCCAAACTATCAGGAGGTAGCCGGTGATGACACAAGCGACCTGTTCCTGGAGGAGAGGGAGGCCCAGCTGAGACTTGCCACAGAGGAGAAACGCAAGATCCAGCTCTCTGTACCCGGCATCATCAACCCTCACGACATGCCAGAGGAAATGCAGGACTAGACCCTGGGGGTGTTTGTCATCAGTCACTAGGATACAGTTTGGGTTTGCAAAGATGATGTCAAAGATGCGGTGTTCGTCCTTTGGTCCAACCTGAAAATGCGTATCGGCCATTTAATGCTTAGATAAGGGAGGTACATGTACATGTATTAAACTAATACATAACTTGTGTTTCTTCTTCAAGAGCCAGAATGTGTATAGGATGTCCTCTTTCACTCTTCCTTGACATCACGGCAAGACTTTGAAGTTTTTGTCTGTACTAACAGCCTGTCTGTTCTCAGATAATTTAAGCCCCTCTTTTTTTTTTTTTGCATATGAAATTTGTGTTTTGAACATATAGAGTCGGATGAATAGCTATTTTGGATGAGAGACCTTTTATCTTTCCATTGGAGGTAGTTTTATTGTGTATTACCTTTTATCATTTTATAGATGGAATTACATTTATAGACGGTAAAAAAAATTAAGAAATGTAAAAGTTGTTTTGATTCAACTAGATCTTAACTTTTGGATGGGCTGAATCTTTTGGATAGCCCTGCTACCTTTTACAAAACAACATAAGTAGAATCGCTATTACAGGGGGGTGCGTCTCTCCCGTTTTTGTTTCAGGTTTTTATTTGGATAAGAAGCAGCTGATTTCTATTGAAATGTTAACTCAAAACAGGAATGTTACCAAGTAGCGTCAAGCTGCAATGATATTCTTCTTCTTCTTTTTTCAGTTGTTAATGTGTAATTATCTGAAATTTGTGTTTAACTTTAAAAACAGGCGAAGAATTTGCTCATTTGAATATGTTCAAGAAAAAAACTGAGATTCCTTAGAAAGGAAAGAGCAGAGTCCATGTGGTGCATGTTGCTGATTTGATGCCCCCGTTTTTGTCGTGGTATATTTTTTGCACTCGCCCATGATGTAAGTGGTCGGTACTCAGTATCACTTTGCAAAATGTTTGTACACTGTTAGCAAACAATTAATGGTTAAGAAAAGTTACTAGCAAAATGGGCAGACGTCAGTAAGTTTAAAGTGAGAATGTTAACCGTAGTGGAATGGTGTTTGCCAAATTTGTTGAGCAGTGTAAGTTATGTTTTATATGAAAAGACTAGAGTATTGAGTACGTGTATGGAGGTGATAATTGTAAGCTGTTGGTGTCGTTGCTAACGAGAGACTTTGGAATGCCAGGTGGCAGCAGACATCCCGGGTAAATTTGAATTGTTATGTAGTTCTGAGCATGTGCACATTTCCGAGAACAGTCCAGTTTGTTGCCACCTAGCGTCCCCAAAAGTCTCGCATTGAAACCATCATCGGAATTTGCTTTTGTATGCCCTTTTTTCTGTGAAATAGATTTCTTCTGTAGAACAGTAGTAGTATGAAACCAAAGCTGTAGTTTTTTGGCTAGCCTTTCCCATCGAGTGCTTGTACATTTACTACAATTTTTTGTAGGAATTTGGTCATATTGACTACCAAGGTTCAAAATTTGATACGCAATGTGTAAATAGTATAAATATGTTTTCAAGAGAGTAATTTTTTTGTTATGTTTTGACCTCGATAACTAAAACAAGGTTGCTGTTAAATGAGATAGTGATTCTTTTGTAAAAATTTAAAATGGTGATAAACAAAAGTTCACTTATAAGAATATGGATAAAGTTAAAGATACATCTGTGTACACTGTTTAAGGTCCTTATTTCTAGAACTCTGTTTACATGTGTTATGTGTAATGTATGTAGAATGTGCCTTAGATTACTGTCATTAGCTATTACCAAATTTCTTTGTCTTTTTTAAATTTTATACAAGCCCCCCCTACAAAACGTTGATCCTGTGTTACAGAATGTAAATGTTGTTGAGAACGGTAGAGATGTAAAGTATAAATTTCAGTCGCAGGAGTTTACAGTTGTTTCTTCATGCAGGCATGCAACTTTTCAGCTGATCAAGGCCCAATTTCATGGCTCTTACCACTGGGTTCTGCGTTTGCAATCATCATTCTTCACTTAGGGCAAGTGCTGAATTTAAATTCTGCACTTACTGTGTAAGCAAAGATATAAGATTGAGTAAGCATGCACACAACTGAAAATTCCCTGCTTACCTGTGAAGAGTCGATTCTTTGTTTACGGTAAGCAGGGCTATGAAAGCTGATTTTGTCGTTGAAAAAATATTTTTAAAAAGCAGTACAAAGTCATGCTGTGTCTGGCCTTTTCCACTCTTTTTCAACACTCTTTTCAACTGTAGTTGCATGCCTGTCCATGGTAGATGTCATCTAAATTTCTCTTCTATAGTACAACGGAAAGCTATTTGTTTGTGCAAGTTATTGGCCCAACTTGGAAATCATTTTCAAGTATGACTCGCCATACAGGGTGTAACCATTGCCATGTAATTGAATTCTCCCATGGTGCCTTCACAAACACTTGCATTCTTTGTAATCAAACACAAATTTGACATCCAAACAGTCTTGCCAACTGATATGAAACGGGGTGGGTTGGGGGGGGGGTGATAATTGTAGTGTTTGAAACCCAGTGTATGGAACTGCACATGTATGACTCAAGTGAAACACTTTGTAGTGTCTATCTTAACAACACAGGTGCAATTAGTATTTTGACGATATTACACCCTTCCCATAGATGTACTTATTAGTCATGTCAAAGCTTGAATAATGTATGTAGATAGCACTCTTTTGGATTGACAATAACCCGGGCTTGTCGTATTATTCAACCTTTCGTATGAAAATTGAAATTGAATTTTTTTTTATTGCGAGTATTCAAGCAAAATGTATTATTATCAGTGTTTCCAACTTATTGTAGGAAGACGTTATATTGAAAATCATTTCATCAGGTGCACCATGGAACAACTTGTTCTTGGTGTTGGGGCAATTACATCAAAAACAGTCAATCGGTCAATAGACCCCTTGCAAATGACGCCTTTGTGACACTATGTGGTGGTGGTGGGGGGTGTGGGGGCGCTGGCAATGTTAGGCTGTTCGTATTCTGTGTACAGTTCAGAGTGCCCACAGGTGGAACCACTATTATGCGCACCGTACCTTTTATTCATGAGATGTGACGCTCCCTCTGTCCAAAGTGTTGGATAGGTTAGCCACACAGATACCTACAAATTTGCATGGGGTCTGTCCGTAGTTTTGAGTAGTGTTCTCTTATCATAAGTTCTATTTATTGAGAAACTAGTGGGATGTGTCCAATCCCATGAGTTGCTTAAGCACAAAATGTACAACATAATTGTCCTTACTGGAATAAAGTTAGCAGCCAAGGTACCGATCCACAAGTGCTAACTGTTACTGGGTTTCTGCTGAACAAAAACATTTTCAGTTAAAGTGTGTGCTTAAGCAGCTTTAAGACATTGGACCCTGGCACAGCTTCCATGGAATTTATTGCTCAAATGGCATTGTAAATAAAATACACCAATATCAGGAATACAATCTTATCCATGTGATGAGATTTGAAATTTTTGTAGATAGGCGTCTCTGAAAACAACTTAAACAGCACATTCTTTCATCATATGCAGAGACTTTGAGAAATTAAAACCCTAGCCTGTAAGTGGACAGTTTGTGAGCACAAATTTGTGTTTATCTTCGTTGTGAACGTCACAAATTAATACTAATAATGTTTGTGTTAAAGGTTGCAGTTTATGTAATTATGTTTTAAGTTGGTAAAACCATAAAATAGTAAGCCAAACTTTCACCATGGTTCCTAGAAACTGATTGATCAAAGTCCTAATAAACTATTCTTTTACTAGAAAATGTGATATCTTTGTGAGTAGTGTACAAATTCTGTGTCTCTAGTTTCAAAATGCTATGCAATCAACCTGCGAAAAACTTGTCAGGGCTTCTGTGGATCCTTAAAAAGTATTAAGTGGATGAAACGTGCAAAGAATTTTCCTATCAGCTCGTACAGAACCAGAATATGCTTCATGATGTAAACAACACTAACAGAAAGTGTGAGCTGGTACAGCTGTTTCGACCCGGCTTTATTCACTTATTCTTGGTCTAAAATTTTGTTAAGGGTAGCATTAGAAGGGTCTTCAAAAGTCTTAAATTTGACTTTTTAAAGTGTGCAGATACCCCGACTTATAATTTTTTTGAAATCCTTGAATAACTGCTTATCTTTTATCATTTGTGTTTTACCAATACACCAATGTTACAATAAGCATTGTTTA
Source organism: Pisaster ochraceus (assembly GCA_010994315.2). Lineage (NCBI taxonomy): Eukaryota > Metazoa > Echinodermata > Asteroidea > Forcipulatida > Asteriidae > Pisaster > Pisaster ochraceus. Next base: position 4,231,331 of record CM021526.1, on the reverse strand, counting down.
CTCAATATTTTCCAGAATCCTGCGGAAAAAAAAACTTATGCAAATTTAACACCTAAAATCATTGCAATACCTGCTGCTAAAATGTAAGATTCAAACTACCTCTAGCTACTGTGCCATCTCGGTGATGTAGTGGCAAGACATCCTCTCTATAATGGCAAAGGTCTTGGGTTCGAATCCCACCCAAGTAGGAGTAGTATCCCTGTGGATTTTTTTTGTGTTTTGGACAATTTCTTTACCATTGCCAGCCATGGATCATGCATGTTCCTTAATAATCAAAGTTAAGGGACACACAAATACAAGATTTGATTTAATTAATGATGAAATTATTTCACTAGTTAGGCATGTAACTTTTCAGCCAATCGGGCAATTTCACAATATCCTGTAAGCAAAAAAACTTTCTAAGCACAGGAAAATCTTGTTTAGCAGAAGCTTTCCATAAAGTTTACAATGTTGCAACTGGTACCCCGCTCATTTCTTGCTAAGTAAAGAAATTTGCTAAGCAGAATTTTCTGCTTAACAGCTTTATGAAATTAGGCTCAGTTGATTTCCTGTTTTCCTCAAACAATAGTGCTGCACAGTCAAATGTGGTTGGCCGTTTCCTCCTTTGTTTTCAATACAAACTTACGTCTGACAATCAATGAAACTAATGAAACTTAAACTTCGCCTGAAATACTTCTGCACAATTTATTACCAAAACGTTGGACCGGCCCTTAAAACTGATACAGCGTAACTTCATAATAAAACATTTGTTGTCATGAAATACGCAGATTTTCAAAACCATCCCCAAAATTTCAACACGGATATTTGAGTGTTTTGTGATAATCTGTTTCTATCTTGCAAGCTTGGTCTGTGCTTAGCAAATTTGGACCCTGAAGCTTATTCTCTTGTCACTTTATGCCACAAAAATTTCCTGCAAACTCAAACATTTTAGGGAATAATAATACTGTGAGAGAAACAAATCATGCATGTCTATGTGAGATTTGCACAATTTATGAGTCTATTTATTGACAAGTGCTTTAAAAAAAAAAGGGGGTGAAACTTGTTCTTTGGGTTTCACTAAAAGTAACCAGTGCATACATTGTGTAGAATTAAAGACCATTTTTTTTTACTTGAGAAAGAGAAACTGTATTTATTCAACTACAAAACTTCAGTATGTACATGTAACACTCCAACTGGTTAATCTGTATAAACAAATAAAACGACATGGACATGGAAATTTATAGACTTGATTTGAGTCTGATATTTATCTTCGTTTGCCCCAAACAGTGAGCACTAGTTGTCAGCATCATCTTTGCCCTTTCTTTACCTTTACATGCCTCACTCAAGACGTAATAAAGGTTCATCTTCGTCAACAAGCTTTGAAAGATAAGTATCATCGTATCAGTGCAAAATGTTGCATCTCCTAAAATAATGAGTTTGAAAGTGTCAAAATGTTGTTATCTCATTTGAAATAGCCTGGATTTATACACACAACCCGATAGACGCCAAGATACAATGTTTCTGCTTGAAGCATTTTCATGCGAGATAAACATTTTTGAAAAAAATGAGATACAGCATTTTTTTGCACTGACGCAATAGTTCACTTCATCTCGCTCTGATGATGCTTCGGCGATAAAATGCCATCTACATGTTGTAAGACTTGAACCAAGTCTAGGTAACACATAACATTGTGCATCCTGCCATAATTCTTCAATAAATTATTATACACGTACACTAGTGAATATCATTTGACAAATACCTATTAATACAATTATAATTGATTTAAAAATATACACAATTTTTTTAAAAGTACCACACACCACACATTCATTTAGTAAGTCTACTTGCCCAGTCACAAACCCAGTGGTATAATGTAACACTTTCCAATACAATTATAATTTAAATAATAAACCACAAGGGAAACTGACGGGGTAAATTTTAAAAGGAGGACCACCAACATAGGGCTAGATACGTGTAGCTCAGTTGGTAGAGTGCTGGCACATTAATCCGGAATCCCACTCTAGGCAATTTGTCTTTGTTCAACCCCAAATTATAATTTACTGAAAACATTAGACAAAACAACTTTGTTACGCAAACCACAGTTTGTGCCCTAGTCACTAATGTGTGCAACAAATGCAGTAAAAAGAAACAAATCAATAATCTTTATACAAATATTCTGATAACCGAAGACCTTTTAATCAAGATGCACCAACCAACCTTTTACTTCTTTTTCTTACAACACCAACAGGAAGCCTGTTGCCATGAGTCACTTTTCAGGGCTAACTATCCTACTAGTGTTACACTAAAAATCACTCCAGCGGAAGTTTGCATACATCAATACATAGTTTGAGACAGTTATTCAAGCTGGGTGTGTCACACTTAAAGTGAAACTCAACCATCGTGGTGTCACGATGTCACAGTCCACTGAGTACTGTCTTTTTCAGTAAAGTGGTACAATACCATATTTCACATTATTTAAGCATACCGTATATTTTGACTACAGATTTGTTAAGTATAAAAAGTTCAGATCTTAAGGCCACTTAAAATACAGTCGACTATACAGTAATATTCTCATTCAGTCGACTCTAGTTATAACAAGAAAGCTGGGACTGGCTAAATTACCTATTAATAACAGAAATGCAAAGCACAAATGAGATCCAGGACTTCAGAATGTACTCTTTATAAGCAGAACCTCTTTATAACTAGGGTTGACTTTACATCTACAATATTCAAGCACTTAACGACAACACCAATGCTACTAAAATACAGTAACATTCTATCATGTAGGCATTCCAGCACTAACCACAACACCAATGCTATTGAACAAAATAAGTAAAGCCACAGGGACTTTATGTACATCTGGATATGTGAAAGTCAAATATAATTTAAGTTCATAGTATTTAAGGAAAATTGTCTTCATGTTGGGCCCTCGTACACATAGCTCTTCATAAATCACACATTAAATTTGGATACCCCTGCACAATGTTCATCACCTCATCTGAAAGAAGGTCCCTGCAAAAGTTAATGACTCAAACTCAACAGAAATGAGAATGGTACGCAACAATCTGCACCAAGTTTTGCACAGTTGAGCTGCACTCAATCTTGCAGATGTTTTGCATTAAAGGCAAATTATACCAATGGTTTTTTGAATCGTTAGATTGTTTTAATCCCATGTAAAAGTAGATATATACAAGAAAACTAACGTGTGAAAATTTCATTTCAAAAGGTGGTAGCTTTTTTGAGACACTGCCGAGAATCTGGAGCGGTTATATTCACGCAGAAAGAAAAAAAATCCACAATTGGAGTACACAATCTGAAAAATGATCATGCAGAAACGTTTCTCAGATTGAAATGTTTTCGAATCCCTCTCTCTAAAACCACATTCCTTTGAAGTGAATTGTTTCTCAAAATGTTATACATTTACCAACAGCTGCAGTGCTTCTCACCAAGTAAGTTTTTATGGTCATTAATTGTCGGAGTAATTACCAAAGATATACACTCCCTTTAAACCACCTGTTCAATGTCACTCTTCACTTTATGATTCCACAACGTATGTATCATCAGCCTCAGCCTCCTCAGTATGTATGGAGCTGATGGATCCATTTTCATCATCATTGCCATCCTCAAAGTCTTCATTGTAGCTCGGATCCCCCTGCGCTGATCTACCCACACTACCCACAGAAAAATCTCTACTGTCGCCTTGTTTACCATACCGATAATCATCATCATCATCATCATCACTGTCTTCAGGATCGTTGTACAATGAGGACGATGCTTGAGTACTACCACGGCCTTTGCGTACCAGAAACTCCTCATCCAGTCCTGCGTCTTTTAGTGCCTGCTGGTATTTTCTCTCGGCCGTCTTCTTAGCTCCAACCTGAAGACACAAAATCATACAGCGCGATTTAAAATGCGAGTTTATCGTAGAATTATATAATAGAACTAGAGGGTGTACAACAACCATGTGACAAGGCCGGACAAGTAGCATTTTTGGGCCGTTGAGAAAATGGTGCTGACCCCATCTTATAACACAGGTCACACACCTAACGATGACCAACTATGTACGCAAAACAATGAGCACGAATCAAGGATGGTTAGGCCAGTAATCCATGTGTCCTGCATGGGCTGTGTGTACTGTAATGCATAGTGCCCAATGCGTAGAAAATGAAAGTACACGTCAAGCAATGCACTAGGCTATAATTCCATGTATCTGCATTGCGTACTGCATTATCTGTACAAATGATTTGCCTTGCTTGGTGTGTATTTTCATTTGAAAGGATGACATACTATGCACTTACACACAATGCATTAATACAAACGCATGTTGGATTTCCTGCCTTACTCCTTACCTGTGATTGTCGTTCAAAGAGTAGAGGTCTAGAGTCCACCCTTGCCAACATCTCCTTCAACTGCTGATCATACTCCTCTTGTCTTGATCTTCCTGCTTGGCTGTCAACAGAAAACGAAAAAGCAATGAAAAAAAAAACCTGGTATTTTTAAAGCAATACAAACATGCATTTTAAACCGTTCTCACTGTCACAACAAGTGTTTTGTGTTGTGACAGCGGTTTGTGGATTATAGTGCCCTCACATGGGAAAAATAGTGACAAATCAGAACAAGTTCTCTTGCACCAAAACTGCTACGCACAATGCGTGTTTACCACTATTGTGGGAGTCAACTCCTTTGCATACATTTTGACTCCAAAAATGGTGAACAGGATAGGAGCGTGCAACTGCAAGTGCCCTGCGCACCATGAAATATGTCAACACAGTGATCATTGCATTTATACATCAAGTAACATCAGACTCTACATCTTTTAAAACATGTGTGCAAGTTGATATACAATTTGGAGGCCCATTATTCAAGATATCGACAGTAATATTTTAGAGATTTTCTGTAAAAGGTTTCCAAGCCTCAACAGACAAACTTGGGGGAAAATTGTTAAAAAAAAAAAAAAATCTGGTCATGTAAACATTCTGAGTAACATGATGCCACACAGGGCCTGTGTACTGGAATTTTGTTGGAAATTGAAGCCATGAAATTCACTGGTGCTGGTGGTGACTTTTGTTTTTAACCATTTAATTTAAAGCTAGCCAAATAAAAAAAAACTCGCAGTCACATTCATCTTGCTTACATGTAATTTTGAAGCTTGGTTTTATTGCTGACAGAGAGACTCTCAGAATAGTCATTGGCCAATGCCTTCCTGGAGACAAACTGCTTCAGCTTCCGCTCTTTGATTCTCTTCTGTCTCTCCTTCTCAATGGCTTCCCTTTCCTTCTCCGCCTTCTCCTTAAGAGTCTTTTCGGTTACACTCGTCCTCAATTTGGAGGCTGTTGTCGTCTTTGCTGGGATGGCGTCCTCAGAGATATTAAGAGAGCTGCGCAGACTTAGAGATCTGGAGGTTGATCCCCGTTGCTTCTCCTTTCGTCCATCTTCTTCCCTCTTTAACTCCTCCCTGATCTTATCAATCTTAGATGGAATGTGGGATGTCCGAAGGTTAAAAGGCTGTACCACAGTTGGCTCCTTCTCCCTCTTCTTCATTTGGACATCACGTTGGAATTGCCGGTACAGTTGGTCATAGTCGGGCACTTCGCCATTGACCTGAGGTCGAAACTTGTGCTCAGTGGTCATGAAAGCTTTCTTCTCTCTGTTCTTGTACAGTTTTTGCCTCATTTTTCCATCTGTATAATCTTTGCCCCGAAGTTGCATGTTGGGAGGTAATGTAGACTGGCGAAGCATCTCCTCTGATCGCATTTTTATTCTGATTTTACGGTACTCTTCCTCTTCTAGAATCCTGTCCGTGACAGTCGGGTCAAATACAGACTTTGGGACATCTCTCGCCTTGAACTTAGGCTTCTTCTCTTTGGCTGCTGCTAATGGCAGAGATTTTGACCTGTGGTGTTTCTTCTTTTCCTCCTCGCGCTTCATGAATTTGAATGGCTTCTGCTGCGACTGTAGAACCTGTTTACTGTTCTCTTGGTTCATTCTGCTTCGTTCAATCTCCCTTTCCCTGATCTCATCAAAGAGTGGCATGAATGTGTGCGCTGGTGCTGGAGTTGCCTTGAACTGCTTTTGGCACTCGGCTTCTTCAACCTTTTCCTTTTCAGCAAGTTCATGCTCCAACTCTAAACAGGCCTTGGATTTGGTTCTCTCTTTTGATGCATCTCGTTGTGTCATCTTGAAAGGCTTTGGGATGGTAATCTTTGGAGACCATTCTTTATTCTTTGTGCTTCCAGTACTTTTGACTGATGATGCTCTTGAGTTGCTTCTTGATCGAGGAGCATATTCATCCACCGAAAAGTCATCCCACATCCTCCCAACCATGTCTTGATTGGCAGAGTGGGAATCAGACAAGTGGGACCTGCGAGTGTTTGCTGTCGTTTCCAACTCTGATCCACTAGTATCATGACCACTTTCACTTGTCCAGGTGATGTCATTCCAAGCCTCTGAAGGCACACTGCGGCGTAAGCTTCGTCTGGCTTTACCTGCCCATGCTGTTTTAGGTCGTCCAATAGGAGGCTTTGCTGACATGTCTTTCACATTGTCTTTCTTTGCAGACCAGTCATGACTTTTTGCAAACCGTTCTATTTCATCATCTATATGACGTAACTTATGGTCACCAATATAAACAGGACCAGACCTGGTAAATGGTGGCTCCTCCTGAGTCTTCTCTGTCCTTAATAAATATTCATTTCCATTTTCATTTAGTGACAATTTTTGGTCATAAAGATCCTCCAGTCTCGACAGTGTTTTCCTGTGTTCGTTCTTCATGTCAATCAAGTTCCTGTAAAACTCCTCATCTGTAAGAGTATCAATATTGTTTCTGATATTCTCGAACATGTCATCAGTTGGTGCAGAAAACTGACCACCACTTTGGTGATCAGCACCAACTCTGTTGACCATGTCGTCAACGCGGCTGTCAACAAAGCCTCTCCCATCATCTTCATTATCATATTCATTGCCACTGTCGTTATACGCCCCATAATTGGGAGCGGTACTCCCCGGTTTACTGGTTCGGCCATTTACCTGCTTTGAGCCAGTCGACTTAAATGATCCCCCTCTTTCGGTGAAAGTAGCAGCAAGCCTGCTTTTGGGGTTTCTTGGTAATTTGACACAAGAATTTGTCACTGACGACAAAGCGTGCCCTGCAACACCAGTTGCCATGTTGATAATATTTCGTCTGCAAAAATATTTCAAAATTAGGAAATTCATAAAAACAAACATTTGTTTTTTTCTTAAAACAAAATATGAACAATTAATTACCATCAAAAGGTTAAACATAATTTTTTAAATGTTTTTAAATATAAATAAAAATGTTGTTTATGATTAAATTTAAACTTACAAATATTCTGTAAAATTACAATAAACAATCATTGACAGAGTCTGCTTACCTTCGAGAAAAATCTATGACCTCTGACCTAATAGAAGGGTGGTTGAATTCGCAGTGCGATTCATGTGGTACTTTGGGTTTTAAAATCCTGTATTATCGCACATTTTAAGAACCATCAACAAAACTTTGCTTCCGAAACTAAAAGAATAGATATACATCAACAGAATGCCTGAATTCAAAATGGTAAAATCACAAGGAAGTGGCAGATCTCCGGGTGCATACAAAGACAAGGAAAAGCCAGCCTTGATCCGCGAAACAAACATCTCTGCAGCCAAGGGTAAGATTGTAAAATTTCTCGTCTACCATACCTACATACATAACTTAGCAAAAAGAGTAGCGCTACACTATTCATTTGCCATATAATTATATCGTCATGAACACAATGTAGGAGGGAGTTAGGTGGTAGTTGCTTTTTTTTCCAGCAAACCTCTAGCTCTACAAATTTGGTATCACTATCAGGGAATGGAAAGTTTGTTTTTATTAAAAGAAGTTCCATAATAATATTGGTGCTTAAAAATCCGGTAAATCAGCTTCATAGTTAAAATACAACGGAGTTATGCCATTTTAA
>CM021526.1:4141393-4152638 GCA_010994315.2 Pisaster ochraceus | reverse complement strand
TTGAGAGTGATCCCTGATTAAACTGCAGTCCCAGGTTGAATGGCTTCTGAATGGCACCCCCAAACAAAGAAGTTTACAAAATAGGGATGATGGTTCAGTTGGTAAAGTGCCGGCATGACAATCCGGAGGCTGCAGGTTCAAATCCTGCTCTAATAAATTTGTCTCCTTTCAACCCAAAAAGTTGTACTTGCCGTTTCTGTCCGTGCAATTTTAACTGTTTTCAATATTCGTTGGTAGCCTTTGGTTTAATACAATAAATGCAAATTTACACTCTTCTAAGACTTGACAGAAACTCACCGAACAAGTTGATCTTCTGTCGAACTAAATGCGACAGCTTGCAAAACAGACTAAATAGGAGAGAAAAAGAGGATACGAGTATTATTTCAATGTCAGGAAATTTGGTTGCTGACCAATATATTTTAGGTGTCTACATCTGCTACATGTATGCATTGATTAATAGGTTAATTGTCTGTTTGGCTAAAACTAATGACAAATTTTTAAATTTCACCTCAATCAGACAAAACTGGGGAACACTTTGTTTCACTAATTAAAGTTTTTGTAACTACTTTAAGGCTGTTTTTGTTTATCGATAAAGAATCCCAGTCCAAGAGATAATTTTAAAACACCAAAATATCAATAGCATAACTGGCATCACGTATGACAATGAGAAATTATAACAAAGTTACATTCACAGAAATAAAAATATACAATTGACTGACAATTAAAATAAACAAAACCACCTGATAAAATACTCAAGGAATTTCCAATCAAAGTCAAGCACTTTTTCTTATCTGACTCTACTTAGATTAGAACAACTCTTCCTATGCATCTTAAGCCATGTCCGAATCAAGCGTCTTTGGCTATGGCTAAAGCAATTGGCTGTAATGACAAAGAGCTAATTTTGCTTACCATAATAAGGTTACCAGCCAAAACTACCATGTCACTTGTACAATTTGTAACTGGTATCCTGCTCATTTCTGCTAAGCAGAAAATTGTTAGGCAATATTTTCTGCAGAAGCAGCTCTATGAAATTGGGCCCCCCGTGTTACCGCAATTAAGATATACATTAATACCTCACCATGCACTACCTCAAAACCCAACAATAGGACTTTTTGGCCGCCTTAGCCACCGCAAAAAACCATTGATTCGGAGACAGCTTATCTCACTCCTTTAACTATACTTGTTGACCTTTTGAACTATGTTGAACTATTTTCTAGTCAGTAACTATCAGTATCTACTGATTATTGTAGGAAATTCAACAAAAATTCAGTTCATCGCTCTGCAGCTGAGGAGTACCAACAGAAAACAGTGTTCACTCAAATGTCAACCATCTCCACAAAGAATGATAACAGATGTCTGCAACAACAATTACATAATCACTGTACATCAAGTTTTATTCTGTTGAGACGAAAAAAGAAAAAGAAAAAAACCCAAATGCTTCTCAAAAAGAAATTGAAACAAATTGAATTCAAACTTAAGCTCTGATGACACTGCTATTTAAAATGAAACATGGATAGATCACACACATGTAAGAGTGTTTTCCAATAATACAAAAATTGCGTAAACAAAATGTCATGACAGCCAACTAGCTCAACCTTGTTCCCTAGACCAAACAGATAAAATGCTTTCATTTGATGCAATCAAGCAGTCCAAATTGTATTGCCAAAAACCAAGGTTGTGACATAACTGCATACACTCTTTTAACAGCTTGTGTGAGATGACTGCATGACAAAGAACCAGTGATAAAAGTTGTACAAAATATTTTTTGGAAAGAGCACTGTACAGAATTGATCAGGAAGACCACACCAACTTGCAAATGCAAGCAACACAACTGAGGCTGGCGGGGACAGTATTCAGCTAGACCCTTTCGTGTTTTCAGGTAGAATTGCTAAAAATTGTTACTGTGTAGTCCAGAAACTTGACAAAAACTGCCACAGTGGGACTAAAGTGTACTGTGGGAAGACGCAAGAGCTTTTGTCTCAACCAAAATGTCTTTACATCTGAAAGTAGTTCTAAATATTCTAAATTAGAAAAGAACCATGCCTAAAGTTTTCAAGAATGTCAGAAATAAAACCTTCAATATGCAGAGAAATTTCCAGCCGTTAATAGTAAACATTGCATGCCAGTCAAGGTTAAAAAGCAAAATTTGCTAAGTGAAGCTAGAATTTGCCAAGCAAAGCTAGATAAAATGGGAGGCCGATAGGTTATAGGTTGTCGCTGACTACATAAAATATCAAACCATGGGCCTTTGCAAAACCATGGCTGGCTCTGTAAGTCAAGCCATCACTGAGCCGAATGCTGAATGCAAACAACTTTGGAAACGGCTGATGTAGCCAAAGGCTCAAGCCTGAAGCCTGAAGAGCTCAAACCTGAACCGTGGTTTTGCAAATACCCAAAATGGAAAAAATCACAGCGACCACAGCGAATGGATGTACAGGGAACACTAAATGATATCTTTATTTACTCATGCATACAACTCAGCCTCTCTCACCTTGCTGCCATAACAGTTTCCACGGGGGAAGCGCCTGCCTTGGGTTGCCCACTTTTTTAAGGGATAGGGGGTTGATTGGGCGGATATATTTTGGGCGGAGGGAGATGAGCAGCAGGAAGTGGGATGAAAGGTCAGTTATGAGGAGTTGTTTGGAACCATCTTATGACAAATTTTGTTCAGTTATACCTATGTGTTGTGAATTAAGCTATCAGAGATAAAACTGGTGTACTGGCCATTTAAACACAAAAAAATTAACGTCATAATTTTAAAAGGAATATGACATAAGAACAACAGTTCCTCTTTTCAGAGGTACTCGGCCTAGTATCAGACCTAAAGCATCGGCATATATGGCCCCCAAAAACGTTTTGCAGTATCCTGACTCTGTTTTGTCTGAGAGAAAGGAAACATGGCATGTGCATATTTCAATTAATTAGGGAATTTCTTTCCTCAAACAGCCAGTGAAGAAATTTGGCACTAACTCTTTGACCACAAAATGATTGTCATAAAACCTTAAAATACCCTAATAAAGCAGCAATATCGTACAGCCCTGCAAGGTGCAACTTTGAAGATGTCTAAATCTGTTACCAGGCTAATCTCCCTCAACTGGATGGCTTTTAGAGCAGTTTACTCATTTATACCATCTAATTCTCACAAAAACATGTACTATTCTCACTGCTCAAGTTCTCAAGAAAACGGCATGTTTTAGTTTTGTTTCTTAAAAGTTCACATAAATTGACTGATCGGGCAATTTAAACGAGACCAGATTTAAGCGCTGGAATCTTTAAGTCGTCAGATTTTCAGATAAAAATATATTTCACTGGGATAATTGAGTTACACTGAATAGTATTTCACATCAGAAGTCAATAACATATTTTGCGAGCATTCGAGTAAATCACCAAACAACACTGATGATAACAGAGTGACATAGTTGAAATTTCAGTCACTCCAAGTAAAAAGATTAACTAGAAATTGTGAAATACCTAAGAGAGAGATCTTGTTCTCTTACACTGATTAAACATTTCTAGCTGACCAATTAGCAAACTCATGTGATTCCTCATGCATGAGAAGATGATATGAGGGAACTGTGTATCCTGTTTGTAAGTGTGGCATAACTCCACTGTCAGCCATTCTTACTTCACACTGGCTCCATCGATTACCAGAAAGCCTGTAGGACATGCAATGAGCTGTTTATTTCTTCGAAGATTTATGTATGAACCCAATAATTGTTGGACTTGCCTTTCACGTGTCTAACAGAGACCCAGGGTATTGTCAAAATGATCGGATTCTGTCATAAGAAGCGCCTTTGAATAATGAAATGAGTGATCTTATTTGGTTTTACCAGAAACCGATGTGTGTAAAGCACTGTATACTCAGTACTTTCCCCGAATCCTGTGAAAAAAGGCATATTACACGGGTGGGATTCGAACCCACGACCTTTGCCAATCTAGAGCACAAGTCTTAGCCAAAAGTAGCCAAAACCTTGTGCCTGCAGCAGATGCGAGTATGTGAGGTATCGACTTACCAACAGGATATAGCTGGGTAGATTTGGCGGCAGGATTTGCATTTTGGATAACCTTACATGCAATGACCTGGCGACTCGTCAGGATTTGAACTAATTCTGTCCAGACTTTTAAGACCACGGTTTGAAATGCTCATACGGAGCATGCGTGGGTTTGTATATATTTCATGCTTTTAAGGCATTTATGGATTTCAAGTATGACATTAAATCAAAATTGATGGGATTCAAAATATGATGTTAAATCAACCGGTAAGGAGTAAAAATTAGTGTGTTTTAAGAACAAGGTCTGTAACTGATAAAAATGGGTTATGTGTGAAATTAGTCTTGGCATCGAAACACCGTTTTGTGAAATGATTGTTTGGATTGAGATACAATGTGTTGAATGCTCCTATATGTGCAAATGCAAGGAGCGTGTGGCAGACAATGAGAATGTTCAATGATAAAACTGTTGAATGATTTATTTAACTACATCTAGCTCAGCAGTATGGCATAAGCACTTTATTAAGTATGTGAAGCATGACATCACATGTTCACAAATGAGACCTAAGTGACATTTTATGACAACTATATGAAGTGGAAGAAATCCAAGTCCCAGAAGAATTTTTTTTTTTCTCGGGGAAGCTAGACATTGTTACAAATATGCCTATTACCCTTAACAGGCATTTTTCTAAACAGTGTCTTGCTCATCGAAGTGTTTCTTTATTGCACATAGCTACCGGTAAGAATTGCAATATAAATTCCACAGTCTGCCTCGAAATGCTGTGGAAATATGTGCAGGAATAATAGTTGAGCTAACATTGTGCCAGCATTTGATTTGTATATGCATGTGCTGTCATGATGATGCTCTATTTAGTATCACTTATTTACCTTGTCACCATCTCTTTCTCACGGTAGGATGCCGAACCGTAACGTCCACTCTGAGGCGAGTTTGGTGCGGACACAAAGTACGACGAGTGGGCTAAGAAATACTTCTCAATCAGGGGTAGTACCACCTAGAAGATAGAAGAAAATACGAAGTAGCAGATAAATGTTACAGATACAAACAAATATGTTACAATGGTACGTGTTAATTGAAGGGTCGAATTTGGGTGGGGAAAAAGAGAGGCAAGTGAGTTTTATCCAATTGCAAGGAAGTGGCCTCCCAAGTTCTCCCTGAGATTGAGACATATTGTTCAGCCCCCAACTATAAAATAAGTCCAAACTATAATTGGGATTGGCCTAACTTTATTTGGAAGCAGCCTTACTATAATTGGGATTGGTCCCAACAATAGGCGGATTTTACAGTTGGGGCCGAAAACATCTTACGATGACCCTAAGTCCTCACCTTGGTGAAGAACTTGTAGCTTTTTTCTTCCTCTTTCCTCTTGTGGGGTGCTGAAATTTAAACAAAAAAATCAAAATTAAAAACAAACACGAAACCATTGATTATCTGACTCAAGAACCAACAATTTTGAGTTGGATTTGAAACTTTAAGAAAAAAAACTAGAAAGTAAGCTTTGAGGTGACACCGTATGATAATCTTTCTGAAGAGCAAAAGGTGGTGTTGTAAAAAAATTTAACACTTCATATTTTTCCCTAAAAACAATTTCATTTTAAAGCAGCAATATTAAACTGCACTCTCACAGTTTGGAACCATCAAGCAGCATCTTATCTGTTTGAACCTTTTGGGTTCTTCTCTTCAATGATTATTTTGATAACAGTCACCTTTCATCAGAATCCAAACAACATGGTAAGGAGTTTGAAGGGGGAAATTAATAAAGAACAAAGCAATCACACAGCAGATAATTCACATTGCAACTGAACAGAAAACAATTGGATAGAAGAAGGATATAGTATTTTGTTCCCTCGAAATAGTATTTTGTTCCCTCAAAATGTCATTTGAGGGAACAAAATGATATGCTATTTCGTGGGAACAAAATATAAGTTTGAGGGAACAAAACATAAGTTTGAAAAAACAAAATATTATTTTGAGGGAATGAAACATCATTTTGAGGGAATGAAATCATATTTCAAGGAAAAGAAACAATGTTTTTAGAAATCTGTCCCTTTACGGGCTCCATATGGAGGACTAGCTATAGACGGAGTACCTCAAAAGCTAACAAATATCTTGTATAATTTATTGATTAACTGATACAGTAAATCTAAACATTTCCACATACCATCTCTCCACATGGGTTTGAGGTTGCTGTGGGCCTTGTCTACATAGTGTAGTAACTTCTCCAGAAGGTTGTAGGCAAAGCGTTTCTCTATTGTGCTGGCCCCTCGGACAAGACCGTCTGAGTCATACTGCCTGCTACTCCTGATTGAGTGGGTAGAAACAAATGCAAAATGGTCAGAAGGCAACTGTAAAGTGTCAGTTTTAAGGTTATTTTTACATGGTTATTTTTCAACATTGCAAATCAGTTAAGGAAGGATAGACACTAAAGTAAAATGATTAAGCCATTTGAGAGTTAACTTTTAGTTGTCTGGTACAGTGACTTGTCTGGTCACTATTAAATGCTTAAACTAAATTTCTCAGACTGAAACCATTATTAGTAAATTTACATCACATGGTTTGGATCAATCTCTTGCATAGGAACCTCCAGATTAGCAAAGGCTGGTATCCTTGTGCCACACATTTCATTGGCAAATGTGTACCGTAACGCTGAATTTAGTCAGCAGAATCCCAGTTGAGCATTTACTTGTGACTGAACAAGGCATTGTACCAGACTTCATACAAACCTAACTGACAAGTGGCTTACTGCAAACAATTGTCCACTTGCAATAAGACTACGGTACCTAGGTATACATTGTATATCAAAATATACAAATATAAATGTGTAGCACAAAGGAGGACAGCCATTGCTTTAGCCTTCTTGAGATACGGCGGACACTACAGGATTGCACTGTTTGGTTTGGGTGTCTACAGACAAATTTACCCAAACCTAATAGTGTCATAGTAGTGTGTCCACCATATTTCAAAATGGTGGACACTACAAGATTGCACTGCTTGGTTTGGGTGTCTACAGACAAATTTACCCAAACCTAATAGTGTCATAGTAGTGTGTCCACCATATTTCAAAATGGTGGACACTACAGGATTGCACTGTTTGGTTTGGGTGTCTACAGACAAATTTACCCAAACCTAATTGTGCCATAGTAGTGTGTCCACCATATTTCAAAATGGTGGACACTACAGAAGTGCACTGTTTGGTTTGGCTGCGTACAGACAAATTTACTTAAACCTAATTGTGCCATAGTATTGTGTCCACCATATCTCAAAACAGCTATTAACTGCTTTAAGCACCACAAGATACGTACAACGGAGTAACAGAAGGGTCTGATCACGGTCACGCACCACATGGTTTAATCAAAGACATCTCTGCAACTTCTTTAGACATTTTGCACAAGTTTGAAATTACACTGTAGCTAATTTATAAAAACATATAAATGTAAATGTGCAGCACGATGGAGAACAACCACGGCTACCGATGATGGCTAAATCATTTAATTTTTAATTTTACACAAATGGAATATTTTTAAAATTCTCCCATTGCGACCGAGGGTTGATTTGCGAGAGAATGAACACACATAAAAAGCATACCAAGTCACAAAGTTTAAAAAACAACAACAGTGAGAATTAATAAAAAATATATAGAGGAACAAAATAAGTAGACAAAATCATTCATCAATGATATCTTCAACTTCTGCAGACGTTTCATGCAAGAACAAACCAAAATTATCTCCCAAACTGAATGCAGTGACGATGCACATTAAGTCCATCGCTCAGTCAATCTCGTCCATTCCATTCAATCACTCCAAAATAAATCACAAAAAGTAGCTAATTTGCATGTCATTACAGAGTCGCATCACCAAATTTGCATTCAAGAAATTCATGCAGGAACACAGATACCAAGTTGGATAGTGCAAGATAACAAACAACATATTTCAGGGAAGGAATCAGGAATAGTTAATTTGATGAAAAGTAAAAGAGAATAAAGTGAATTGTCCTGTCTGGAGAAGAAATCCGAACCTATACGAATGCATGCAAAACTGTTAAAACATTATCTGGTACTTTGCCAAAACTGTATTAGTTTGTCAAAACCAATAATGATAAAAAAGGTTTTATTAGGTCAAATTCGTTATTGAAAATAACTTTAACTCCATCAAAGATGTGATGGAAGAAATACAGATTTGATCTGTGCTCCATAGGGAAGGGTTTCTAACAAACTAAATTGGTTTGAAAAAGTCAAGGTACCAGAGTATGAATTAATTGACCAAACCCAAGAAGGAAAAACTACATGAATTCAATCATAAGATTGGGGTGGGGTAGGAATTGAGATTATAAAGATAAAACACAAACAGTTACAAAAAACATTCAGCTTTCTATTCTGACACCATGTTTACCTCTTGTCGTCTTCCTCGTCGCTACATTGAAGGAAAAATTCAAACAAGTCAAACATTTTTAGAAAAAATGATTGATGATTTTGGCCGGTAGTGCCATGTAAAGGTTGGACACAATTGATATTCTGCAAAAATATGCAAAGTGTGCTAATTGCGGGCTAATAAATTATGGCCGACCCACCCCCAAAACAGAGCAAATCTTACGATGCCCCAGATTGCTCCAAAGGGCTATTATAACCAAATAGACACACCACGCGAAAAACATTCCGAGGACCTTGAGTCAAATCAACTTGCTTTGGCCAAACTTCAAAAATTTGTCAGAATGCCCCAAAGTTTTGGAAAAACCTGGGAAGAACCCCTGCCGATCTCTACTGTCAATGTTACATAAATGTGCTTAACAACAACCATAATAATAAAGTGTATTTGTATAGCGCATATCGCTGCTAGGTCCCTACGCGCTTATTACCTAACTAATTACTAACGGAACTAACAATTACTACTAAACGGTATATAGATGACTTTCAAGGCGATTTTTGAATTGCTTAACCGTGACTGCCTCATTAACAAACTCAGGTATGCCATTCCACAGTTCAGCTGCAGCTCCTCGGAATGAGTGAGCTCCAGAAGATTTTGAAACAAGGTGGAAGTGACGAAAAAGGACTTTGATTTGGGATGTAAATTTCTCGAAGGAATATATTTGTGAACTAGGTCCTGGAGATAAACTGAGGGCTGTGCCTTGTAAACAATGACAAGTCAGGAGGAGTTTTTTAAACTTAATTTGAACTTGCTTAGTTGTGCATGAGAAATAGTAATATGCCACATACCTGTGCAATCTGTAGCCATTAACCTGTAGGAACTTGAGAAGGACTTGAGCTAGCTCACGATCTTTCTTCTTCTCTTGGTCAGTCAGGATGTCAAAGGGAACCAGCTGGGCATGGTTACCGACATCTGCAATCCGAAGATACCAAAGTGAATCAAAATAAACAAATGACTCTGCTGATTTTTTCGTCCGAGTGTGGGTTCAGGTCCTGGTCGAGGCACTCGTGTCCTTGAGCAATACATTCAACCATAGTTACTTTATATGGGATGCAAAGCCCATAGGTCAGTGTGCTGTGTAATGGACGTAAAAGAACCCAGTACACTTATCATAAAAAGACGGGGTTTGCCCCCGGTGTTTCTGGCATGGTTGGCAGCAGGCTGCACCACGTCACCTTGAAAACCCTTATAAGGTGCAAAATAATGGGTCTTATAACTGAAACATAGCTATGTTCTTCTCTCTCACGAAAATTTTTTATATTTCTCAAGAAAATTGACAAAAAATCCTGACAAATCACAGGTCTGATTCTTACCTGATGAATCTAACTCCACCTTTGTCTTCTTAGCCCACACATCATGTGCATTTTCAGCAAGACGCTCAGCCATGTTCTACAAGAAACCAAATTGAGCAGTTTGAAAACACACTTTTCTATTAGGAAAAAAAAATGTATTGCTTCATATTCCATATACTTTAAGCAATTAGCTCGTAGACTGTGTAAAATCATGATTCATTTTAAGTGGATTGTGTCTAAATACTTGCATTGTTAACACTCCTGTACCAAGTGTCTTAAAAACGCCATACAATCACTCGATACAAGCGCTTGATACGAGAGCTCCATATAAGCGCACGATACAAGCGCTCGATACAAGCGCTCGATACAAGCGCTCGATACAAGAGCTCCATACAAGCACTCGATACAAGCGCTTGATACAAGCGCTCGATACAAGCGCTCGATACAAGCGCTCGATACAAGCGCTAGATACAAGAGCTCAAAGGACTGTGTGTATGTTATATACTCATAAACCTCAGTGTTCTTTTCCTCTAGTTAATCCAATAGCATAACAATATCTTACCTGCATCTCTCTGGTGAGGGTGATATTACTCATATCGATGGGTCTCGGATTGTAACCATGTGGTGATTCCATGGCTCCCTGAAAGGTCAAAGGTCAACAAAAAGTACTTTTCTCTTTAATATGAATCACACAAAAACTTAAATGAAACTAAATCACATTTTATACTCAAGTAAAATTGACACATCAATTTAATCAGAGTGCATTTTATCGTAAAATTATTTGGGAAAAAAGGAGGGTCGGTAGGACGGGGGAAACAAATTATTTTAGAGAAATATTTACATGTGCACACCGAGAAATAAAGTAACAACAAGTGAAGGGATTCTTACATTTTTATGCAACCAGATTTGATAAATTGTTTTAGTTAAGTCTTGAAGTCTGGTGGTATACTAGTTGAAATATGCACTCTGTCAGGAAACCTTTCAAATTACTGAAAGATTTGTTACAATCAGCAGGTTTTTCACAGTCGGTCGGGTTACAGGAAACAAAAGTATTTCTTTGTTAGATCTTATCATTAAAAAACTCAATCCAATATCTGATTTCTAAATCTACTAATCTACCTCGTTTTACAGTGTCAAGTAACAAACCCCAAGGGAAACTGACTGGGTAAATTTTTCATAATTTTCGGTTGAACAAAGAAAATTTGACTGCGGCGAGACTTGAACCTATGACCTCCGGATCAACGTGCCGGCACTCTACCAACTGTGCTATCTCGCCAAATGTTGGCGGTCTCCCTCTTTTGTTCAGGGGTTCCAGTCAGAAGCAATTCAACCGGTACCCGCCACATTGCCTGGGATCACACCAAAATTCACGATACAACCTGGAAAGATACAGCAGAGGGATCACCTTTTTTGTGTGTGATAAATGAGAACTCACCAGACTGGTTTTGGAGAGTCGTCTCGGCCGATGAGCGTGTGTATGCTGCTCAGGCACCTTACTCTTCTCAATGGACCATCCCCACGCCA
>CM021526.1:4124000-4135490 GCA_010994315.2 Pisaster ochraceus | reverse complement strand
CTCCCTCCTCCATCACGACCACCATGGCTGGAGTTCCCGTCACAAACATATCATCCGCAGTATCTGACATCAAGATGGCTTCCCCCATGGCAGCAAGGAGTCCCTTGCCTTCCCCATGAAGTGCTGGGCCGAGACATTCTGGATGTCGGATCAGGAGACGGACGACGAGGTTAGCGTTCTCCTCAACTGTTTCTCCTGGAAAAGGAAAAAATAAATCAAGTTGTAAAGAGACATGGATCATCCATTAGCACCTTGATTTACTGTCCTTTCAGAGGAAATCATTTTGATTGATTGATTTTTTTATTTGTACTTATCAAAAGCAGTCTTTCACAAGCCATGGTTATTTTTCTTTCAAAATAATACAAATTTATTTACATCATTTTGGGTTGAAAGTAGAAAAAATTTACTAAAGGTACACTTGAACCTGCGGCCTCCAGATTAACATGCCAGTGCTCTACCAGCTGAGCTATCTAGCCCTAATGTTGGCGGTTCTCACTGTTTTGTCACTCTCTTTGTTCGGGGACCTGTAACTGCCGTATAGCCAGGGATCAAACCCCGGTTTATGATCGAACCTGGGAAGCAGCAGCAGAGGGATCACCTTATGTGGATGCGACAAACTTAAATAACAGATTCAAATCAAACTGTTTGCCCTTATTTGTTACCTACCATTAACCCACACAGCATGACGCATAAAGTCCAGGTACCGCTCGCCGTCCAACGGGTCCCATCCTATTGAAGGTTTGCCAATAGAAATCAAGCGTGAGTTGTCCTGAAACAGAAAAAGAAAAAGTTAACTCACAACAATAAACTCCAAACAAGGCAAGCCTAGTTTAGTTTCTGTTTGTACAAAAAATTGTTAAGAGCCCATGCTAGGGTTTCATTTTCATTAAGCCCTAAAAAATAACTTCAGCGATAAACAATATTGTTCTCCATAAAATAAAGCATCTTGTCATGCACTTTTTGTGACTCACTCCACTTATTTGTTGAAAAATTTCCTGCTCAAACAGGTCTTTGACATTAAAGGTACACCTTACCTGTATACCACAGTTGGACAGATACACAACAACCCTCTCCAGGTGCTGCTCTCTGAGTGCCAGGGCTAGCTCATTGTTATCCATCAAGGAAGCAGCAGCCACATCCAGTGGACAAGACCCACGTAGGGATGGATAAGCTGTGGGTAGGCAGGACAGGGAGAAAGTATTAAAAAAATGAAGGTATTTTTGATATGGCTGCTGGTCAATAAATTAATGAATACATGTATACCTACAATACGTTGTTAGGAGCTTTCTTCAAACCACATTTGAATGTGACACTTTAGAGAGACTGGACGACAGTATAGGATCCTGCAAACAACATCATGGGGGTAGTTTCCCAAACCTCCAAGTTCATTTTGTCTATCAATTTGTAGCCCTTTGCCAAGATAGTCCAGATTCAAAATAGCCGACAGAGCTCAAACTATGGTTTGAAAAAGTTCCCTTATTCCAAATCTTTTGTCATAGACTAGATGTTGCTAATAATATGTGAAAGAAGGTTAATAAAATCTGCAGCCCAAGCCACTCAAATGTCTCCCATACAATTAGTATTCACAGCAAACACTAATAAAAACAAGTACCAAAGCAGTACACTCAATCCTGTCATAGGCAAATCATCTTGAATTTTATCAATCGAACTGGCATGACATACTTAGCCAAGATGCTTTGACAAAGGTCTAAGTCTGTAGCAAAAAAATATTCACATTGTCTTAGCTTAACTTGCTCTTTGGGTTTCAAATCAAACAAATGGTACAGTGTCTTGTAAAGGAATCAATTTGTGGAGAAACTTTTACCCGATTCACAGATGGGCAACTTTATTGAAAGAATCTGTATGACTTTAGGTAGCTCTTGAATCCAAATTGTATATTAAGATTAGCTCACACAGGTATGGCATCCATTGTTATGAAACGATAATGAAGTCATTTACAAAAATGGCCTTGTTTCAATGAGACCAAAAAGACCCGAGAATAGGCCTGAAATAGGCATCAATGATAGTTCCCACTTGATGTCACACAGTGTCAGGTCAGCCATCTTTAAAGGCATTCGTACATCATTTTTTAACGCACAACTGTGCATTTTGAGTAAATACCAAATGTGGAAAGTGGGAGTTTTATCAAATTTCTTGCTTGATTGGTCAATGAGCCACTTGGCTGCGTGACAGACTTGAACACTTTATGGAACTCAAAGACAAAACCCAAATTGCCTGAAAAGATGGCATGTATCTCGAACTGTCTATATTTTCAAAAGCAGTAAATCTTTAAAAACAAATTAGTATTTAAAATACTGTGACAAATCAGTTACAATTATTGTGTTCTACTTTGTACTATAGTTGTGTTTGTTTTTTTGTTTTTTAAAGTTTTTTTTGTTTCTTCCCCATAATTTATATAAATAAATTTTTATATACATGTACTATTGTTTAGGGTGCCCCCAGCTACTTACATAACCCCATGAATCCATGGTCCAGCAGGTAACCTAAATTATCAAACATGGCTTTCTGATTTTGCCGGCCCGTCCGGCAGAAATAACACAGGAATCGGCAGCAGCTAGAGGTCAGATCACGTGAGCCCTCGTCCTATTTATTGGCATCACCCGTGAACACACACCACAGCAAACGAGGTCAGACATACCATAAAACAGAAAACATTAGCAGTGTTAGTTTTAAATAGTGTGCCAGAAGTGGGCTTCCTATGTCTTCCTATTTTTTTTTATACTTACTTGTGATTCCTTTCCTTTCCAAATAAAAAAACTATTACATTTCAATATATTCCAGATTGTTTTGTTTTTTCCTTGCACATTGTAAATAGGAAGAATAAGGAAGATGGGAAAACAAAATAAAAACAAAATTCAGTCATGCAAAAGTTGCAATAAAAAACTTCAAATTTCTGTGTCAGGTTATGAGTAGTTTTAATGAATGTCATAAAACTTTTATCATAAAACAGAATTTGATTCTCTAAGATAAATATCATTGTGTGATACAAATATAGGTGTATATGTTCAAGCTTTAAAAACATAATTTTGAGTATTATTCCGTTTCATCCAATGTGTGAAAAAGCACTGCATACTCAATGTTTTCCGAGTCCTGCATAGTCCGTGGCTTTGTTTTGTTTTTTCTTTGCAAGATGTGTGATAAGCACTGTGTGACAAGTAATAATAATAACAATACCACAGTCTAATATAGCGCATACCCCCACCAATAAGGTACTCAAGGCGCTTAAACAAAGAGAAACATTTAAGACAAGTGTACAGTGCCCAGCACACATTAGTCAAAGCGTAAAGGCAAAATAGTATTCTTGATCTCTGATGCAGTTATTGCATCATAAAATCATTTTAAATATTAGTACAATGCAGAAACAGGGGCCAGGGTCTGAAATAAAAATGCAAAAATGCCACTCAAAAAGTCAATTCTTTTCTCAATCATGCAAATTTCAAAACCTTTGTGTTTCTCACAGCACAGCAGCCAAACAAAAAGTATGCCGTACTATTTGTGGAGTAACTTACAGAGTCCAATGTCACTCTGGTCTAAGAAATAATAAATGTGATCGAAAATGGCCATCTGGTTTCGGCCACTGGTTCGGACAAAGTAGCTGAGGAATCGTGAGCAGGCCGTGATGAGATCGTGGTTGAAATCCTGAAGGAATGAGGGCCACTTATTAAGGTTAAATGGACAGTACTTGAAAATAAATCCCCAACAGATTTGTTCAGTAAGGCTTTGTTGTGAACAGCTCTGCACCAAACTCTTTTAGATTATTTCATGGTCCCACTGTGGGTGGCCTTTAGGTTTAATGCTGTGCAGCATTCAAATACTACATCACTATTTAAAAATATATCAACATATAAGCTGACTAAGATTGAAAGCTTTGCACAGTTTAAATGTTTGTGTGGAACACTCATGTTTCTGTATTTTGATTTCAGAAAAAAACTACTTTCTGAAAAGATTGTGGTAAGTCATGGTGTTTTGCAAGAGTAACATGTAAATTTAGCAATAGACCGTTATCATGATGCCAACATCTTGGTCATGTTCCCTGTATTCAACAGCAGTAATAGATGCTAATATTCATAGTACAAAAAGGAACCAAGCTATTGGCCCTTCCAGCCTCGATTTGGTTATATTGATTTGAATTGGAGAAAATCAAGATGGCCGCACCACGATAAAGGTCTGTAATCTCTGCTATGTTTCTTTCGCCTACTTATACAGGGTGCGGCAAAAAGAAGGAAATTCAAAAAAATTCAAAACCACACCAGTTCTTCTCAGAGCCAACACTTTTCCTAAAGAAGTTTTATATACGGTTGTACCCACACCCACAAGTTCACTACTATAGTTTTTCTTACAAATATATTTAAGGGATAACTTATTTGGGACAATGTGCATTGCTTTTACATAAGAATAATAACCAATCATTGCCTTTCACGCAGCGAAAGTTCAGTTATACTATGCATATATATCCAAATGTACAAAATTTTACAGTCTTTGAAGAACTGCATACTAAGCCACAAGAAGTGAAAACTGTGGCCACTTGAACTCATGAAAGCTGAGGGACAGAGAGTGCCGCACAACTCTTCCACATGAAAAGAATACAACGATTCTCCAGGGTTCAAAATAAATACAACAAAATGCCTGTCTCCCATGCTCCAAAACTGACCTGTACTTTGGCTGAGTTGGAAGTGGAGCTCATCTGGTGGGGAAGGGTACGGCTACCCCTGAGGGTTCCAAGGTCACAGCAGCCTGTTGTCAACTGAACCGACGTTTGGTGTTTCTCTAAGACGTTGACCATCACGTTCATCACCGTCTCATGAACACACAGGGCTCTCATGAGGTCTGGATGCTGGTAGAACACTTTGTTGTCTGTCAACTCCCTGTTAAGACAATAAGAACATTCATTAAATGCCGGGCAAAAATTGAACCAAGAGTGATCATTAATTGAACAAAATTTCAGTTTACAAATGGAACAATGTGCCATGCAACTTGTTTCTGACTGGCTACAGACTAATTTTCATTTTGCAAAAGAATTTTTTAATAGAGTCGCACATCAGAGAGTAGTACTTGGCAAAGGTTGCTGAGAGCCAGTCAAAACTAGTCAAAACTGCATGGACTTTTCAATGGTACTCTTTTTTTTAAATAAAAAAGTAGTAATAATAAAGTTATGATATTGCGCAAAAATCCTAGGTATTAGATTGGGTCACTGGGAAGTTGGAACATGAGTAAGAATCGATACAGGTCAGATTTGAGAAATTTCTTAAATGAGTCAGCTGAGGTTGAAGAGCGGATGTTGTAGAAGAGATTGTTCTTAAAGTTTGGGGGCAATTTAACCAAAGACACCACAGGCGACAAGTTTGAAGTAGCTGTAGGAGTATTCAAGGTGAGTGGATCACAAATTCATCTTAGGTCCTCGTCACACAAGCCATTTTTTTACTGGCAACTAAGAGGCAACCAGCTGTGCCTCAGCAAAATGAACACTTTGGTAGCACAGGAGCTATTTTTCTAATGATGTCTTACAATACTGAACAAAATTACGTGAAAATTTAAACGTAAATGCCTGTTCTTCTTGGAGATGCTTGGAACTGGTTACCTGGAAACTGCCTCGTGATACATAGCTCTTACTCTATTGTCATGATGACCAAATGATAAGAGGCTAGAGAGGTAATATTTGAGCTTGAGAGATGATAAACTTTCAGATGATCAGCAAGCTCTACCTGTGCTTAGCAAATTTAAGTGCTTTCCTGTTTCACAAGACCTTATGAGTTAACAGCGACATTGAGACAGTTCACCCTTACTTACCACAGATGTTTTATGAGAGCTTCCTCCTCCACTGATCCCATCTGCACAGTCAGCAGTGACCTGATCTGACCCAGAGAGGTCAAGAGATGGACGATGTCATTCCTCTGGATGGCACTCACTACATACGTCTTGTTCAGTGCGCGGCACAGCTGTGCAAAGAAAAGAAAAAAGTTAGATTGGAACTCAGTGAAGATAAACATTATAGCAGAGGAAAGCAATGTAAAAGTCACACATTTGTAAGTATAAGTGTAAGTGTGTTAAGTTGGTAGGTTGCATATTTGGCTCGCTCAATTTTGAAACTTGTGCACGATAGTTTGAAACTTAAGTTCGCAAGCTCATAACTTGCGCGAGGAGCTACTCAGCGCTAAACTCATGCAGAGAAAGACAACGCAGAGTCAAGGTGAGCTGAGGCTTAACTGTCAGATTTCTTCTCAACTTTTACAGGGTTTTCGGATGTATATGGAAAGATATTAATGAACGGGAATCTGTTTTGAATTTGTTTTTAACTAGTGGTTTAAAAAACCTCTTCACGCACTTTGACTCCTTTATTATTGTTTCTCTCAAACAGAACATGCAGTCTAGTAGTACCGTGAACGTAATGTGTTTATCCATTTACCTCCCCAACACCATCGTACTGCCGATGGAGGATCTTAAACATCTCTCGTACGAGCGAAGCGTCTTCAATGTGTTGCTCCTCGGCCCAGCGAATCATGGTCTCCGATATTAGGTACGACAACGAGTCTACAAGAAGGTAAAAAGCCAAATAGATTTTGGAATGATTTACATCATTGTTTTGTTTTTTTCCGTTTACTTTATTCTTGGAACAGCTCATCAGCTGATAGGATCCTAAAATTGTTGGAATGTCACGATGAACTGTTTGTAGGTTGAAAACTTCAACACACTGTATCAGGGGAAGGGTACTTCCAAAACTTACCAGAAAGTAAAAAGCACCCAAAATTTGAATGATTCACTTCATTGTTATTTTTGTCCATATTTGTTTTCAGAACAGCTTATCTGGGCCCAATTTCATGGCTGCGCCTACAAAACGTTGCAAACGTTTTAGAAAAATAACGTCTGCTAGGTTGTTATAAAAATTGAATCACTGTTATAATTTTTCTGATAATTGGTCCTCTCTGCACTGTGCTGTTAAAAACAGCTATTGGTAACCAGTGATGCAACCAGCCTCCCTAGGCTGGTTGGAAATCGTCGACTAGACTAGTCCAACCATCATTGACTAGCGTGTGTTCGATCAGATTTAGCCGAGCTATGGTTAACTATGGTCCTTGATCAAACTTGCTCCAGGTAAAACCATCACGTTAATTTTCAAAAATTTTCTGTCTCTCAAAACGATTAAATATTCAAATTACCTCCTGAAAACTTCTGATTGAAATCAGTCCCATCTGAGGCATTGCCGCTACGACCGGTAACCCAACTGAACAGCCGTACCAGCCATGATTTCTCCTCCTTCACCTGTTCATCCTCAGACACTTCATGCACACCACAGTGAGCCACTAGGTTACCATGGAAGGAGTCCAACACCTCCCGCAGGTCCTCTCGACAGGGGCTGGAGCCGTCGTCCTTCCCCTTGAAGGAGACCAACATTCGCATCTACGATCATGGAGCAAGATGAACAAAAATGTCAAACCCATGACAACATAACTTATGGTCAAATTTATTAAAATTAAATTCACTTAAGGTAATCCCTCAGCTGCCACTTCCCAGGTTGTATCATAAACTTGGGTGTGATCCCTGGCTATCCCTGGTTACAGGTTGTATGGCTTCTGACTGGCACCCTTGAACAAAGATATTGACAAAATAGGGCGATTGCCAACAAAGGCCTGATTAGCTCAGTTGGCAGAGCAATGGCACATTAATCCAGAGGTCGCAAGTTCAAGTCCCACTCTAGTCAATTTTTCTTTGTTCAACTCAAATTTATTTCTAATAATTTGTGGTTGTTCAATTATTTCAAATTTACCCAGTCAGTTTCCCTTGTGGTTTGTTACTTCAAATGTTTTTCTCGGATTAACTATCATACCTGCTCTTGTGGAGTTGAGCGGAATTCTTTGGTTTTCTTAGCTGCTATGATGGGTGGCATGTCATTTGTTCTGACTTCCATAAAGCGTCGCAACTGGTCCTGAAACAGTTAGAAGAGAGTTATGGAATCAGTAATGGCGTTTTACACAAGCTTGAGTTCTCCAATTACTTCACCAATCCAGTATTTGCATATTTGCATCTGTTACAAAAATAGTCATGCCGCCCTCTTGTGACTATTCCTATGTATAGTTGCCAAGTTGATAGCGTTACTTAATTTACTGATAATGCAGGGTTGAACAGGACCGGTGTAATGATAGTGGAAACAGTCGAACCTTTAAGTGTTTTGTCTCTCTCATTTATCCATCTACTGTAATGAAACTAACTATAAATTAACAGCATAAAAAGTATAATTGACAAATTAATAAAAAGTTTTTATAAAATTAGTATGAAGTTTTTATACAGGACAAAAATTCTATGAACTAGATGAAGGCACTAAAGGAAGATTGACCATACATTAGAATCAGAACAGGTTTGAGCAATTTATTAACCCATAGGAGCTCATAAACCTTATGTTATGTTACACCCATCATTGTGAGATTTTCTATATACACACAACCAAAAAGACAGATGTAATTCCCACTATACAAAAAAGGGGACCAGACTAAATTTGCCTTCCAGCCTCAGTTTGGTTACATTGATTTAAATGGAAGGTAACCAAAATGGTTGCACTGTGATCAAGGTCTCGAGCAAACTCACCGCTTGACACTCGGCCACAAAGTCCTCAGAGAAGTTAACGATGGATTCGACTCGGTGCCTGAGCTGACTGTCGCACAGATGCTGCAGGAGGAAGCAGACCTCCAGCTTGACTGGCTCATCTAGCTGCATCTGAAGTAAACCAACGGCTTCACTGATACCTGCAAGAAATCAAGACACTCAAGGATGGATCTCTTTGAAAGTTTAGCCCTGGGTTTTTTAACTTATGGGGCCCGAAATTTTCTTTTAGTTTTGAGATTTTCTTAGTGTGTGAAAGTGTTTTATATTTTTAATCATTGAATACAGCTGGTTTGGTATTTATTGTCTCTAGTGTATCTTTGTATTATAACCTTTTGAAACTGAAAAATGCAATGAGGGATCTGTGATCCATAATGCACTAAGTAAATGCTGTTTTATTTATTGCAATTTTTTTTATTAAGTTGGATCGCACCTACACCAGACTCATAATGCCTGTGCAAAAACATTTCCTGGCGAGAACTTCAAACAACAGCACAAATCTTTGGCGATATCGAACCAAAATCATTCACTTATTCAAAAACAAAAGCTTGTTTTGTCAGGCGTTGTTTTCCATGAAAAGGACCTGGGTCCAATTTCACGGCTCTGCTTACCGCGGAATTCTGCGCTTACGACGCCCTGTAAAGCACATAGCTCTGGGGGCTGTAAGTGCAGAATTCCACGGTAAGCAGAGCCATGAAATTGGGTCCACATGATTTCAGGTGGAGAGTCCCTTCCTGAGCTATTTGGATGCTGTTGCCAGAGACTCACAACAAGTACAAGATGACCTAGCCTGCCTGATGACTAACAGAGATGCCTTGAGAGACCCTGTCGATTTGATCTTTGCTGCGGCCATTTCTATTTTAATGTTTAGATTTTCTCCGAGTCAATTTAGCCTTTCGCTACGAGTGCAATGTGTTTAATAAGCAATGATCTGTAACAAACTGCTGGACCAATTTATTCTGCCCAATTTCAAGGCACTGTTTACCACACAGAACTCTGTGCTGTAAAGCATGTGATTCTACCGGCCATAGGTGCAGAATTCCGTGGTAAGCAGAGAGACAGACAAAATCACTGGCAGGGTACCTTTCTTGTAGTTCTCATCAAAGGTAGTTGGATCAATCAAGATGAGTAACTGCTTCAGGTCGTCATCATCAAATTCACCTAAAAGTGAAGACAAAAAGAGTAAAACCAGTGTTTGACAACAGTATTAGGAGTTCATACTACATGTGAAGGTGAATATAAGAAACAAGTCAAAAGTTAAACTATCGGGGGAAAAAAAGTTGTTGCAAACTATTAGTATTGCCAACCAAAATGACATGTGGCATAAAAGCAAGAAGTGGTAATGGCCTCATGCTTCGACCATAGCAGAGTCTATCAAAGACTGCAAGGCTTGCCTCAAAGACTACCCTTGGAGGAAGCACATGAGCCCATTTCCACTTTTTGCTGTCAATTTTTGTGAATTTCAGAAAAGGTAATCTTGGCAAAATAACAAATGTCAAGAGAAAAAAAGACACACCGTCCAATACTGTAAGGTCCAATTTAATGGACTACATTTTTTTGTTTTCCATTAGAAAGTTTTAAGAGAGTTCAGAGATACTTACCGATAACAAGCAACTTGTCACAGAGTCTTAGCAGTGGTCTGAAAAGATGAAAGCATGTCAAATAAGAATTGTTTAGAGCCATTAAATCAGCTGCATCTTTCAACCTTAATTTGTTTGTGTCTTAAAAAACAGTTAAATAAAGTCAAATATGGCTTTTCTTAAAGTTCTATGATTTGAAGTTACTTTTTAATCGGTTTGTTTCAACTTGTAAACAATTAAGAAAATAAAAAATAATTGTTTTTTCATTCAAACCACAGCACTGGTCTTGTAGTTGACAAAAGTTGAGCAAAGTTATTAAATGGTTTCATGAAAGCTCTCTACATGTAATTGGCAAACAAATTTGATGCTAAATTTCTAAACAATTATAGAGAAAGTATTTCAATGTTTTCAAAATATGCATTGAAAGCAATGGTGGAACAATCCTTCACTGAAAAAGCCACAAAATCAAAGCAATATTTGAAAATATTTGTAAAAAGTAAAAATATGTTAGAAAAAAACCATTTCCGAATAAGTCCCTGGGTTGCCTACATTGGTTTTTTTTAAAGGGTTTCTTTAGCCATTCTTGTCCTCCTGGGCACAATTTCATATAGTTGTTAAGCAAAAAATGGTGCTTAGAAATGTTTTACTGCTAAGCAAAAACTTGCAGGGAACCAGTTACAAACAATACAATGACAAGGTTGGCAGGTAAACTGTTTCTAGTAACAAGCTTTTTCTCTGTTTGGCAATTTTTTGTGCTGTACAGCTTTATGAAATTTGGCCCTCTCTTGCCAGAAAACTCACACAAAGAGATCATTGTAGCTTCCCCCGATGGGGTCTCTGCAACTGGAAACCCCATGGGCTACAGCCTGGGTCAGTAGGTTTATCACATGTTTCTTGAGAGAGTCTAGCTGGAAGGGCGGTGGGCGTGTCTCGTTGATACGATGGGCTAGGTTGACGGTAGAACTGTAGAGATGATGAGAGAAAAAAATCATCATGTTTCTGTACAATCATCACCATACACCCAGACATGGTTATTGTTATTGAGTTTTTTTACACGATTATTTCTTGTAAAATTGCCTGAAAAATTAATGTGAAACAGAAACTTGATTTTGTTTTAAAAACATAGATACTATCAGAACATGAAAAACAATGAAAAATGTCAATTCAGGACATGACCTTTATTTTGAGTGGAGGTAGGTCAGATCTTTTGGCCGTTTGAAGCCGCTATTGGCATTTTTGTACCAGCCAGTTCTGGCCACCATGGTCTCTAAAAAGTTAAATGGTTTTATTTTATACA
>CM021526.1:4025085-4039383 GCA_010994315.2 Pisaster ochraceus | reverse complement strand
TATTTATTTATTTTTTATTTTATTTTTTTTTTTTTTTTTGGGGGGGGGAGGAGGTGGAGTGCGAACGCATCGATCAGTTTTATTATCCATCAAATTGCCAGGTAACCAAGGTAACTGTGAATACAAGATGGTTTTTTTTAAAGATAAAAGAAGGTCATACAAATTCGGCAGGGCCTGAGCGGCTAACAGACAAAATAGGGTCACGTACATCCTGAGCAGATATGCATAGATACCACCCCTCAAGAATCAATACACTCACACACTCAAAAACTGCCCTTTTGAAAACTGTTTTACTCTGAATTGGAGGGGGGGGGGGGTAAATCCATATTAGAATCTTGACCTCTCTAAAGCCCTCTTATCTGCAATCTTGCCTTTCTGCTATTTTTCCCTTTTTGCATTCAAAAGGACAGAGTATGAACAGAGCAAACCGTGACAGCACTACCTGAACCACGTCCTCCCCATCAGGCCCACAGGGAGTGCACCAAGGCAGTGAAATGTATCCATCCGTGGTCTGGCAACACGTGTCAACTTGATAGCCCGCATAGATTTCATCATTGGCCTGGGAGATAGACCGATGCTTCTCCACAAGAGAAACACAATACAGTCGCCTGGATGAGAAATCTGTGTTTTCGCACGCTCATCAACATTGTAGGCATCTTTTTCCTCTTCCCTTTTTCTTCTTCTTCTTCTTCTTCTTTCCTCTTTCTTGTTAAGATGGAGGTTTTGGTGAAGAGTTTCACAACTGGATCAATGGTGAAGGAAGACTTAAAGGGGTGGAGCAAAATTCATAGATTTTGTACACATTTGTTAAATGCATAAATTAGTAACACGCAAAAAAATAGTTAGTGACCTTGACGTTTCGACCCTAGCAGAGTCTTTCTCGAAGGCTAAATGACAACGACTACAAACATAAACAGGTACATGTATACATTACTGATGTAACAAAATGAGGCAAGTGGTAATTAGTAACACACTGACGTGCAGACTAGATAGTGTATCCACCATTCATCAAAGCATTCTATATACCAACTTATTACTAAAGTTGATCGAAAGTGATAGCAGGTTTATCCTGTAATTTCCTTACAAGTCTCGTTATTTATAAATTAAAATGACATCAGCGAAAAAAGTAAGAATATTTATATTTCTACCGGCATGTCTCATTTAACATGTCCAAAAAAGGGCTACATCCACACATATTA
The DNA here is from genome assembly GCA_010994315.2 of Pisaster ochraceus. Lineage (NCBI taxonomy): Eukaryota > Metazoa > Echinodermata > Asteroidea > Forcipulatida > Asteriidae > Pisaster > Pisaster ochraceus. The sequence continues at coordinate 4,038,184 of CM021526.1, read as the reverse complement.
TTTTGTGGATGTGGATAAATGTTACGTAAACGTAACATTTGTTATTATTGACACGCAAATGGTATTACAGAGTGACAGTGTGACACAATGTACGCTGATTTAAGCTAATGGCAGCATCTCAGGCTGAGCAAACCAAAACAATAACATTTCCTTTACATTTCAAATGTTTAATTGCATAAGTGGCACAGAACACTTTCACTTGTAATAATGGAAAACCAAATGTAATTTGATCTTCAAGGAAAAAGGAAGAAGAAAAAAAAAGGGTGCTAAAACTATCGCAAAATGATGTCAAAAGATGACAGGATCTTGTCCTATGATAGCGATAGATGCACTTCCTTCCGATACCTGGTTCTTGTCAGTCTTTATTTTTCACGGAAATCTCCTCGGGCTGATTTCAATTTCCGAGGCCATCGCTGGAGCAATACTAGCCGCAGCATCAGGAGGGCTGAAATATATACGCTTCTCTCACCGAACACAATTGCCACTACTGAACACAGGGAGTTTTGTTCTCCCACTCTGAGACGTATTGTCCGAGGGGCCTCTAAGGAATGGTTCTGATGAGGGGATTAGGGTGCGATACTGTCACGGATTAATTCCCCTCCTTCAGGGGACGTTTGTACTGCGCCACGGACAACTTCTTACTAACGAGTATAATGTATTCAGAATGCGTTTCTTCTTTTGGCAAATTTAGACTGGGTTTCATTTGCATGCATGTTTTATAGGGACTTACACTGGCTTGGGCCCAATTTCACGGCTCTGTTTAGTGCGAAATTCTGCGCTTATTATGGCCCATAGAATGATGCGCTTTACTGGGCACCGTAAGCGCAGAATTCCGCGGTAAGCAGAGCCGTCAGACTGAACCCCCTTTGTCTGTTTTTCTATTAGGTTATGATGAAGTATTTGTGTATACATGTAGTACGAATGCACAAAATAGTTGTGTTTGCGTTGGTTGGTTTTCATTTATTTTTTATATTTTACTGTTCACAAATATTAAATAGTAACCGAAAATATCAGTCTCTTTTTTAGGCTTTGAAATACACCCTTTGTAATTAAGAACAAAAATTTCAGATAGATTTGTTAACATCCATATATGAAGTAGGTTTTAACTTGACCCAAACGAAGTGGCTGATGCTCTAGATGCACTTTAATACGGTCCCAAATTGGGACCATTTTAGCCATCATAACACAAGAAGAGTGTTAATCACATATGAGCAGCACGCCCACACGCCCCACAGGGACAACTTTTATGCAATGTTGACTTTAGCAGTTGTGATTACGAACCACTTTTTAAGGGAGGTATTTTAAGCAAACGCAAGAGGGTTCAGTGTGCAATCACGTCTGCATTGTATCGTATATGGTGTTCTATGTACAAAGTCTACGCATGTGATAAAAAATAGATGAGTTGCTGTTTGCACATGTACTCGTGCATCTGCACTGACTTTAATTAAATTGCAAACAATATGGGGGGAAAGAACGCAGGTACTGTAGGCTTGTAGTCACCATGTGCAGTTACCGTCACTATGTTTTGTCGTACAAAAAAAAGCACTGTAGAAGACAGGACTAACATTTCTGGCCAGTATTGTCAGTACACTGACAGTCTACTTGAAAATGATTTTTCAAAAGTACTTGGCAACATACGGAAATGTCTGTAACATTTTAACACTATTATTTTATGATGCAGGAGTTTCCAAAATAAGCTGGTAGCCGTCAAATTTGACTTGCTTCTTACATGTATGCACTGGTTGCTTCGTTGTTACCATTAACAAAAATTGTAGCATAGGAAATGCTCAAATTGAATCCAAGAGCATGCATTGTATGGTAGCTCTGTGTGGGGGTGTACAACCCGCTGGTCATAGCTTGTTGGATTCCACGGCCTTCGTTTAGTGTTGACTCTCATTGCATGGTCTGCACTTCAGCTGGGGAGGTTCACTATTATGATTATCATTGTTACTCATTATTATGATTTACTCGGCCAAGATTTCAACCAGCATGCGACAATAAAATAAAGTAATATTTGTTACTGTTCCGTTACTAATGATGTAATGGAAAAGTTTTTAAAAAGGCGAGAACGACTACTGGAATCAGATGACAAGACAAACTCATCCTATGACCAGAATTAATCAAAGTGAACCAAACCACTGTGACTCAGGAAAGCCTATTTATCCAATCTTAAAATGGGAAAAGAATCCTAAATCAATCAATCCAAAATGAGAACAACAATGAGGGGGGGGGGGAGGGGGGGCGGTGGTGTTTGTTGTCATTGGCCCTAGCAAGGATTACAATGGTAAATGGAACATGTGTGTCAGTTCATGGGATAGAAAATTGTTTTAATGCAAAATAATCGTATTTAAAAAAGATTAAAGCTATTGAAGAATTTAAACTTCATGGAATTATAGGCCTTAACAGATATTGTTTAAAAACATGTAAAAAGCTAAAACTTCAACAACAACAAAATAGTTCTGTACTGACACAACGTGTCAGTTCTCAACGTCATCAGTGATGAATTATTTACCTCGATGCAGCAAGGGATTTTTCACAAAATCAGTTCCATAAAAGAAATGAAGAAGACCACTACACTCTGCCTTTGAATGGACCCGTCGCATTAATCTAGGAAATCGCCTGCCCCACATTCTTCAACAAACACCCTAGTGATGCTTGCACATCCTGCTATCGAATTCTCCAGTGATTGGCGAGCTAACTCCATCTCCACAGACTTTAGATTCAATTACAGTTGAGGGGTGGGGGTTTACGCCTCAAAGTCCCCCCATCATCTCGATGCCTCGTAGCTCCATGCGATCGCTACAGCACAACTACTTTTAAAGCGAGCGAGGAGTCACCCTTTGCTCAATAACAAGATCAACCGACAAATGGATCTGGGATCACCCAGGAGCAACCTCAGGCCAAAATTAAACAGAGGGCTCTTTCATGTGTCTAATCAAACCTGCCATTAAAGGAAGCCTCAACCAGGTAAAGAGTATGCCGGGTTGTACTGCGACCAAACAGACTATTCGCAAAACAACAAGTCTCTGCGTATGAAAGGCCTGATGCATAATAGCCAACCAAAACCTAGTCGCATCCCCTTAAGGTGATCCCTCTGCTGACGCTTCCCAGGTTTGTATCGTATACTTGAGTGTGATCCCTGTGATGGCTAAACGGCAATCACAGGTTGAATGGTTTCAGAGACTGCACCCCCAGACAAAGATATTAACAATATAGGGAGACCAGTTTTTAAAAAAGGGGCTAGACAGCTCAGCTGGTAGAGAGCCAGCACGTTAATCCGGAGGTCGCAGGTTAAAGTTCAGATCTAACAAATTTTTCTTTGTCCAACCCCAAATGTAAAAATATGTTAAAAAGCAGCCAATATTGTTTGAACTACATCACATTATGTCAAGCAAAGGTTAGCACAGAGCCAGTTGATAAACACTACACTAAGCTAAGTTTTCTAGGGAAGGCACCTTTTTTTCTAGGGGGGGGGGCACACTTCTAGCCAATTAAAACTGCAGTTTCCATTTGCAGTTTTCTTAACCAAGCCTCACTGATTTTAATGGTAGAAAAGGAAGATAAACCAAGATAGAACCCTTGCACATATGACATCACAAGCTCAAACAGCGCCCTCACTAAGCGAAAAGGAAGACCTATCATTGGTTGCGTGTGGCGCGTACACACAAGCGCATATCCATCGTTTCAGCTCACCGATGACAGCCTATGCAAGGGGTCCATTGACAACTCTATAAGTGTACTGTTAATAGCCTTATTCTGAAGGAACCTTTAGGCTGATGATTCTATCTCGACCAGCGAATGTCACGGAAGACACACAAGATATAAGTGAACACAATCCTGGAGCCCAAGATGCCAGACCGTCACCTTCGACATACAGTTTTTTCCTGGTTTACCCGTTGACACTAATTATCCGTTCCGATGCCATCCATGCCAAAGACCGATTGTAAGAAGTGAGCGACTGAGAGTCAATTATAAAAAAGAGAGTGCGGAAGGTTGAACACAAGGCACGTCGCTCCCCGGTACTTGCACTGTTAGCTGGTAACAATAGCCACCAGCCACATCATGAATTACCGATGGGGAACCAGGGGTGGAATAGTAAACCTCGCAAATCCAACTGAATAAATCTCAGAATAATTGGGGGAAAAGCCATGTGTGTTTTCAATCCAGTGGAATACTCCGTGCACACATCCTCCAGATGTGGAAACGAAGAAAAGGAATAAGAAGAAAGAAGATAACTAGTTTCCTCTGCAAGCCTCTTCAATTCAATCAAAATTCAAGGAACTAGGAGGGACTTGGACACCAAAAACACGCTGAGCATTTTGACTGGTTGATATTTTCTGCTGAGCAGACATTTTCAGGGGCCTTCGAATTTACGTTCAGGAGTGCAGGAGAGATTTGGGGAGCATTCTGGGTGGCAGCAGGTCCCTTGAAAACATTTGCTCCATGCTCGGAAATATTTCCCCTAGTGTAAAACGCCACCACATCTCACAGTCTCCCATAGACTGTGCAAGTCTTCCGCCATTCAAACACAGGGGTCTGTGACATTCACACGTTAAAGCAATTAACATAATGTAAGACCAAACAGGAACCAACAATGTTTGCTGTGACTTGCAGGAATTTACTCCCCAATTCATTTGCATGATTTCTCTCTATTTGTTTTTGAACGTCCTGACTAATCAAATTGTCTTGAGAATCAAAGCATCGAGAGCCATCTTAGGCCTACTTTGAAGATCAAATTTTCATCATTAATATTTAAACCCGGACTCCAAGGTCAAAAGTTTTGTGATCCGCTCGTTTTCCAATACATAGAGTCCTTAGTAAAATGGGGGAAAAATTGCAAGTCTCTAAACCTCAGGTTAAAACAGTGTAAAATGCCATAGTATTTGATACCTTTCAAGTGCAATTGTTGTCAAAATCCCAAAACGTTTGATGGCGACACATTTCAAATGTATGGGTCTATACATTTTTGTAAACTACAGAACTTTAGTGAATTCTTGAATTTTGATGATATTCAAACAAAACGGCATTGAATTTGACCTTCTGAGTGACTGGCGCACAATGACGCCCGATGAGGTCATGTTTCAAATCTTGCTCTAAAAAAGTAACAAATAAAATGACTTTTTATACCATTTTAACATGAGGTTCGAGACTTCTTATTTGTTTCCCCACTTTTATGAGGACTCTATCTATTGAAAAATGAGTGCATCACAAAACTAAATTTGACCTTGGAGCCCCTCTTTAAATTTATAACTGCATCTGGACAAAGAATACTATTTTCGCTCTTACCCTACATCGATGTGTGATTCGCACTCACAGCTGCCAACATTTGCGTCTTGCAGGGAGATTTTGTACAACAATCAGGGAGATATTTAGAATTACACTCAACATAATAGGGAAAAAGTTTCCATAATCAGGGACATTTTCAAATTTGTTTATCAGAACATTGAAAGTTTGGTTTATTTTCAGGGGACTTTCTGCAGAATCACGGAGAGTTGGCAGCTGTGAAGCACTGTACATTGAGAATGGGTTCGAATCCCACCAGAGAAGAACCCTTATCCACAAGACCCCGGAAACACTGAGCTTATTACAAATAAGGGTAAGGTAAGAGCGAAAATGATGATAGCATTAAGAACTAGCTAGAGCAGAGAATGCGCTTACCTTGTAAGGATTCCTGAAGACCAACATCAAAGGCTAGCTTGTCTGAAGAGGAGACTGTCGAAAGACATGCAAGATACTGCAAGGCAAAGGGCACAGGTCAAGGGTGAGAAACACATGGCAAGGTTATAAAACGAGAGATGCACGACATCAACATACTACAATGTGCTGCCTAAAAATTTATTTTGGTTAATTCTTTGCGTTTCAAGCAATAAACAGTATGCAACTTTGAATTTCGGTGTGGTTTTTTTTCTTTCTTTTTTTCCAGTTTTCTTTGGCACTGTTATCACAGAAAAAGGAGTAAACCAGCAGACAAAAATGCCTGAATAATGCCTACAACTTGTGCTCAATACAAACATGGTCAAAGATATCAAGCCCATATACCCTGGTCTATTTGGATTTAAGAATGGAGCAAATAATCAATTCAGGAAAATTCTCTGATAATTCACTTTCTTCAATACGCTGCACTAAAGACCTACCTCTAAATTAATAAGTAGGAGTAAATTGAACAACAAAGCCCCAACTCGAACAGGGGCAGGAGTCTGGCAGAATTTATCTTCAAGCAAACTTGAAACCTTGATTCTGATTGGTTGATCCATAGCAACAAGAGTGTGATATAGACCTACCCCTGCACGGCCCATATCGAAACCCTATTCTATAACGCGCTGTTCTAACTCTGCGTATTGCACTATTTTAAGCTACGCGTCAAGTTTGCTTGAAGATAAATCTGTTATCACAGGTGCACTCGTGGAATACGGAAACAGACAGCGCATCTGCGTCCCATAGTAACTCAGCATTCGGCCTTGTTGGATATGGGACCCAGAAGGGTGATATTTTTCAGTATTCCACTCACTCTTGTGTGACAACTAAGACACAAACGAGCTACAAATGTACGATATTTATGTTCCCAAAATATATACATAGACAGTTTTGCAAGGCAGTCTGTCTGCTATCACGTTACAAAGATTTCATATTTATTCAACATTTTACAAGGATTGTTTCTGGATTTGAACAGTTTGTTTTGTGTGGTTTTTTTTTTTCGTTTTTTCTTTGTATTTTACTGTCTGCATAAGTAAGCACCACCCCCCCCCCCATCCATGTTTGTATTAATGACCCCCTATAGAATTAATACTAAATCTGCGCACAATAAATACAAAGAAGGTAAAAACCAATCATCTTCTCATCCATTGTCATCTTTTCCATTGATGTTTGAAAAGAATATTCCCAGTAGTGTGTAACATCTTAACTTGTATCCCTCTCAACTGACAGTCTCCACCTAAAGCCAACTCAGTATAAAGGAAATACCTCAGTCTTTCAGCCTGTCAGATGATATCAGACTTTTCATTAGCTATTTAGTGGCTTTCACTGGTGAAATTACACGTAAACTCATACAAGCTCCAGACATCCTTGTCCGTACAAGGGCCGCTTACATCCAGGTCTGCTTTGTGCATTAATGCATGAACGCCATAATCGACACCGTGTAATTGCTGTTGTGGAAGGCAGCCGTGGCCAACAGGCGTTCAAATACTCTCATGACAGCGGAAATAGAGTGGTGCGTCTCACTGCGCCAGACGTGACTTAATTTGGAAGTAGCTTGTTAAGACCCGATTGAGCATGAGATGCTTTAAAAACAATGGCTTCTAATGATCCATAAGAGATGCCAGAGTTCCCATCTTGACATTTTTCAGAACACATGTCTTAATTTTCATACCGCATCATAACGGTGTACTACCCTAAGTATGTGAAGCGAAATAGGTCACATAAATCAAAGCCCACTTTCATAGAGCTGCTTACCCACAAACATTAGCTAAGCACAATGAAATGATGCTTAACAAAATTAGGTTACCAGCTAGAATAGCATGCCACACGGACAATCTGTGACTGGTATCCTGCTTATTTTTGATTCGCAGACATTTTTTACGCACAATTATTTGCTTAAAGGCAGGATATACCTTTGATAATTCCTCCGAAAATAAGTGACCACAAAAACTTACTTGTTAGAGAGCATGTGGAGAGCTGTTGATATTATAAAACATTGTTAGAAAAAAAAATTGAAGTAATGGAAAGAAAGAGGTAATTTTTCACACATAAAATTTTAATCTGAGAAATTCTTCGGGCATGAATCGTTTCTCAGGCATCTGAAAGCACACAATTCGATGCAACAAGGGTGTTTTTTTCTTTCGATGACCACTTGAGCTCAAGTTTTCACAGGTTTGTTATTTTTATGAGTATGTTGGGATACACCAAGTGAGGATACCGGTCTTTGACAATTACCAAAAGTATACTCTGCCTTCAAGCAGCTCTATGAAATTGGGCCCTGGAGAGAAAGGTTAATGATGGATAATGAAAAATAAAGACTTGGTTTTTGTTTTTGTTTTTGTTTTTGGGTTTTTTCAAGCACATAGATATCTACCCTGGTTAGAGTCCGTCATGAAGTGCACATGAACGCATCAATCCTACACTGAGTGACTTTACGGTCAATATTAACCACAGATTCGTGGAGTAAAATAGGGCAACTTAATTACCACCAACGCTAAACAAATATCAATTTGTCTGCCATCTCAGTTCTGCGGCAGTTTCTACTGTAGTATGAATGAGGCATGCTCAATATAATGAAGGTTGTGATAATTTCATGGACGAATGCCAAAACGGTGGGCATGTTGAACTGCGTCATATATGCCTGGTTGGACGTGACTATGAGAGTTCTTGCACTGAGAGCTTTAAACTTAATGCCGGGTGAGTGTAATTCCAGTAGAGACACTTAAAGTCCGAAACCACTGATATGAAATATTTAATAACAAGGCCCTTGTGTTAAGTGCCTGCCCAGCAATCTAGACTCGATATTGCCGGCAATTGTGGTTTTCTGGATGCTTTCTAGGTTCTTTCAGTTCAGTATCCTCAGTTTTTGGCTTAACAGCTTCAGTGTGAGTTAGTTAGAAGAAACAATGTGAGTTTTCTTTTGGGGGTATGCAAATTTACAGAGCTTACTGGATTGCAAGGATTTGTGGTTGGGTTCAATTACCAAAAAATTATATAATTTCTTTTTCTTCCATTTTTTTGTTTTGCATTATAAATATAGACTGGAGATAATTAGTTCCATGGTTGATTCTTCAAAATGTTTAAATTTAAAAACAGTTTTAAAGGCCCACTCTTAAAAGTTTAAATTAACCAGGAATGCCCATTTAACCTCGGAACTTGAGTGTTCCTTTAAAGTCAACAACTAACCGGTCTCTTGAGTCACAATGGATGGGAGTCCCTTAGGCTGAGCATGAAGAGGTTACGCCTCTTCCGTGTAAATTTACATGCGCGCTGTTTATTTTCGCCCCCCAAAATCTCAATCTAGGGTAACTCTATCTCTGAGTGGAGATAGATTCCAGAAAGGTCCTTGTTTGTACATATGGACAACTGCAAATTGCTCCATGATGTAAAATCTGACATGTGATTAATGCAAGGAGATTAAGAGTGGGGATTAAAACCGGCGCAGCCATGACGTCTCCATGGAAATACTGTAATGATTTTCAAAGGTTGACACTCTATGAAACAGGGACTGTGTAATGTACCCCTCTACATAATTCAAATAAAAGGTCGGGTCATCGTTTGGTAATGAACCCCAAAAAACAAATTGTGTAATTAGATGGCAATGGTAGTAAGCATCCTGAGAAATTATTTCGTCTGAAATGCCTACTGGTGATTAGAATAAAAAATATTTGAATCTCAAAAAAAAAAATGTTACGTTGAATTGAACTGAATCTGAGAAACGATTCATGCATGAATCGTTTCCCATAATGCACAAGCGCCGTCTTAAATATATACTGCAATGCATCTTGGGAAACCGAGTACAGTTTAAAAAAATAATCAAGCGGCCAAAATGGACGCCACGCTGAAGTTTACATGTAACTTTGCCAGGTTTCATAGTTATGTACCGCATTGCTTCAAAATCAGCACACCATGACGGTTGCCAGTGTTGCTTGGACTCGCATTTCACCTAAAATCCATTTGCGCGCCGATCATGCGCTTTGATAGATGCATATGGGCAGGCTATTTAGTGGATGGAATAACTGCATCACTGATAAAGACTATTGTTTCATGTTTTTACCCTACAAGGACAGATGATTAGCACTGACTACTCAGGGCTTTCCCCAGTATTGGGTCCAATTTCATAGAGCTGCTTAAAAGCAGAAAATAATGCTTAACATTTTCTGCTAAGCGAAAATAAGCACAATTACCGGTCACAAATTCTACATTTGACATTGTATTTTGGCTGGTAACCTTAATCTGATAAGCATTGTTTTGTTGCGCTTAGCTACTTTTTGCAGTTAAGCAGCTCTATGAAATAGGGCCCTGCCTTCTGTACATATTTAAGAACAAGTGTTCAGAGTCGTGTTTCTTTCCACCATGTCTCTAAATTTCTATTGATTATAATATTGATAAAAACATTGAGTTCAAAGTATTTATTTGATTTAGATCAAAATACACAAAAGATCATAACTAGTAAACTTGCAGGTACAACCATGTATAACACTGTGTTGGGAGAAGTGTTGGCTATCAGAAGAGCCGGTGTGGCATTGACGTTTCGAACAGCACACTCTGCTCGCCTTCAGGAGAAGACGGGCAGAGTATACAACTTACAGTTCGAAAGGTCAAGGCAACATCGACTCTTCTCTGGACCAACAGTTCTCCTAACAGACTTTCATACATAGTTGTACCCGCAAGTTTACTAGTTATAGTTTTACCTAAATCCACATCATGCAAAGCTTTCAAATATTTTTTGTGTCAATTGCATCTGGGCTGAAGAATACAATTTAATTTACCCTTACATCGATAAGTAATAAGCACTGAATAATTTTTGTAAAGCCTTACAAAAAAATTTAAAGAGTGTAAACTATTTAATGTAAAAAGTCGAGTCAAAACAAAAAGATAAGAAATCTCTCATCCATTTTATAGCTGCATGTACTCTACACTCCTGCAAATGGCCGAATACAATGCCTACTGCGTGTAAAATAAACCAAAGCCGTATGTTTGGATAACAAGAAGTTAAATAAAGACGTACGGAATGTCTCACTTGAGATAGAAGTTCATTATGAGCAGAATCTAGTGAGCTGATGTCAAAGGACTTGTTAATAAATCAATAGATAACAGCACTGCTCTTTCCACAAGGGTTGTGTATACAATGAACTCCAATGGCGATTGTTCACAGCACTGGAACAAAATAAAAGAGCTTTTCCCGCCAAAAAGAACAAAAATACAACAGTTTATTGCCTGGTTTGAGGGGGTGAGGGCCTTTTTTTTTTCTTTCTTTTTTTCATTATTTGCTTTTCAAGGAGGAAAGAGCCGGACTAAAAATTTGCTGGCTTTGTAAAACTTAGAAGCCTAAAATATGGGTAATTTAAATCAATCATCAGAAAAATGGTGCCAAGATGAAGAGAAATGCATGAACAATTTATTCTTTTGGGGAATTTTTTTTTCTTTTAAGGATGCGGCTTTAAGAAAGGATGAAGGTGGGGATGATCAACTTGTGTATTTTCACTTGGCCTTATATGCTACATGTAGAGATGTTTGGCTGGTGAAGTGAATCTCGTTGCTAAACAAGAAAAAGCAGGGAGCCAGTCAAAAACCCCACAGGGCATTTTGGCTGGTAACTATTTCTGTCACCAGACATGTTTGTGCCTAGCTGCGATTAGATCAATCAATCGTAGGCTTCCCTAAGCCAGAGCCATCTCCTCAGCCGCAGCCACAGAAACAGCCGCTACTTCGCACACTATCTATCTCTTTACCGTGGACAAACTGACTCACTAACTGTAAAAGTGAAAATGAAATAGGTGTTGCAATCTACTAACCTACCCAAAATGACCTGTGGTATAAATGCTAAAGGCAGAAATGGTCTTCCTGTTTCAACCCTAGCAGAGTCTTTCAAAAAAGCTATGCCAGTGTCATAACTTGAGGTCATTGCCGTTGATTTGCAATTACTTAAGATGTATAACATAATGAAGATGACAGTCCAAAACCTTAAGCTATAAAAGATAAACATGACGATTCATCTAAAAGCTTTCGAAAGGCTCTGCTCGGAGTCAAACTTTGAGGCTGTATGAACTTGTTCGCAGTTACTTAAGATGTATTGAACGAACTGAATATGAGAGTTCAAAATTTTAAACCATAAAAGACAGACGTGGCAACTACATCCAACATTTCAACCCTGGCAGAGTCTTTCGAAACACTCTGCTGAGGGTCAAACTTTAAGGCTGTTCCAACTTTTTCTCAGTTACATTCACATACTTCAAAATATTAAACCATAAAAGCAAGACATGGCAATAAACTATTAAACAATTTGCCACTACATGTTGCTTCCTGATGATAAATAAGAAAACAAAAAACACACCTGCTATGAGTGCCACTATGATCATATGCAGGTTCGTTGAACTCATGTCTTAACTTTAAACTAATAAATATAAAAGAGCCATGGCTGCATTCTGCTTAAATGTGAAGATATGACAAACGTTATAGGCAAGCATTCATGCTCAGTGGAACTACAGTCATGTCATTTTCTTCAAATTTGATAGTTCTTATTCTTTGTTCAAAATACAAAAATAAATTTCACCTCGACTACTTCATAAAAACATTTTAAATATTTTTGTAAAAAACAACATTTTTGTCTTCTTGAATTTCTGCCGGCTTACAAATTGTTGCCATTTTTAAAGTAACCATGAACACCTTTGATGCTCGCCATCTGTTGCTTATATGTGCCAGCATTGGCAGCACACAACTCGTTCCACCGGAAATTGTTAGCAAACATTGTCGAAAAGTTGAAGGTACCTCAGGATTTTGGGGTGCATAAGTCATTTGTCATATAAGTACAGTGATTATTCTTGAAGATTTTTTTTTAAATTCACAAACGAATGTAGTCGCTGTACAACCCTAGAACTGTTGTGAACTTAGAGTGATCCATTTTTAAAATGTTGATAAATATATTTTTAGTTATCTTTACTTTTCAAATAAGATCATTTACAAATATTGTTCTGTTATTTTTCATAATTATACTTGAATGTCATGGAAAGATATGGAATATATTCTTCAATTAAGATATTTTTACAAATCTTGTGTTGTAATTTTTTCATAATTAGGCCTGTAATTTTTTATTTGTATCCCCTATTGAAGCAAGACTTTATATTTATCTGTGGCATTGAAATCTCCTGGTTTTATTAATTTTTTTACAAATGTTTAAAACACAGCACTTGTTCGCTTACCATGTTGCTAAGGCAGTGTCGTAGTAAGATTGCATGACCATAAAGCAGTGTGCGATGCCCAGCTTGACAACCCTGCAAAGATAACATTAACAAAAAACGTCATTAGTCTTCTCTACAAATACTACTAACATCATTGGATTTTGAGAACCATTGCTGTGTATTCGGTTTGCAGTAACACCATGTGTATATCTACTAGCTATGTA
>CM021526.1:3982069-3994768 GCA_010994315.2 Pisaster ochraceus | reverse complement strand
CCCCCGACTCATTAATAATGCAAGTATGACTTTTACACCTCGGCCCAAAACGAGTGTAGTGGGTGTTGACAAAACGAGAATCCTATTGATCCAAGATTAAAACACTTCTCGAAATGAAAAATAACACATTGGAAATAAAAAAGTGTGAGACTTTGTGCATACATATGAATGGATGCGGAGGCCATTTTAATATAAAGCAGATTACAAACTACATGTATTAACTAAGTATATAAAAGAACATACAATTTGAGCATACTCCATCAAAACTTATCATATAATTTCCATAATTACTTGAACAATTCTTACTCAAATATTCTCATTTTTTTCAAATTCGATCTCAAGAGTAGTCATAACGTGTGTTAGGAAGAAATAGTGTATCTAGTAAAGTAGGCCTATAAATTATAAATGTTAGTAGACACTTGTTATGTCTGATTTTCTTCGGGTGGCATCGAGCTCTTAAAGAGAACTGAAGCAAGCAAACGCAAAGCAGTTAAGGTAAATTTCTAAGGGTCTGTGATGTCACATTGAGTAAAGGTTTAGATAACAAGAGCTGCAAGTTTCCTTTAAAAAAAAACTGTTTCCCCAGACAATGGAATATTCATACGACCCAGCATTGTGCTCCTACAAAACAAATATTGACAGATGCTGTACCAAACGAAACCCCTTACTGGCTAGACTGCTGGTAATACTTTACATATATGAGGACTTGGGCAAGTACACTCCCAAGTACACACACTCACATACACAGCGATGCTATAAAGCTGCAGTATTGAATCTCTTCTAGATTCATGACACAGGAACGACTGCAGTCATCCTCATACACATGTGCACGATTACATACCGCAAAGAAATGTTGTTTCTTCACCTTCATTCATAGTTAAGTCATGCGTAAACGTGGCGGAAAACACGTTGTGTAGCAGTCATTCCCGTACCATTTCAAAGCACACCCATTTTATTTTAATTTTATATTTAACATTCATTACGATTTTTTATTTTTTCCTTTCAAGATAAGCCCTAAAGCCATCTGTTATTTTGCAATTTCACAGATGGTTTATGCTTGAGTTGAAATAACCACCCCGGTCCGAGAGTAATCCGTCATCTTCACGAACTGGATCTTGGGGGGCTTATGCACTTTCTAACAAAAGATAAACTATCTGTAAAACTTCCAAACCTACAGGCCGTAAGTGTCAATCTCTCAGCATTTCTAAATCTACCTGTAAACATGTTAACTTTCAGAATAAGTATTTGTTAAGTTGTACACTCTTGGATCTGCTCAAAGATTTGATGTTGATTTTCAGAGGTCAATCAAAGTCATAATTTGACATCATTCTTTAACGCTTGATGATAAACCAAATGCACCAATTTGATGAAATATATGCAACTTCATTCATTTGAATCAATTCAGAGAAATTGTTCTTTCTTTCTGAATTTTGGCTTTGTTTTGAATGAAAAAAGAATGTTTACAGAACATGGCTTGATGATTCTTACAATGGCACGCTGAAAACTGTTCTGATTTCCAACTGAAAATTAAAACTAGTTTTATTTAGCAAGGACTAGATTTTTGAAATAAAAAACGTTGTTTCCAAAGCCAAACTACGATAACATTAAATGGAGAGTCGGATCAATGAACATAAAAACAAGAGGTGTGTCACTCCAAAAAATAATAAATCAAGTGGGTAAAGTTCTGCTGCATGCATCTTAAAGCAGTTGCCCAACAGTTCAACCCCATTTGAATAAAAGCAAATATTTATGTCATACACAATAGCGTTTTTATTCCACTACACACGGAGAAAAAAAAAAAGCAGATTTCTCAATTCATTGAGGAATATCTATGAGGAAAGGTTCCATGATGGTTAAAAAATGTTTAGGCTGAGATTTGATGCTTTCTTTCTTCTAAAAAGAAAAAAAACACGCCTCATTTTCAACTATAAAAAAATCATGCCAACCACCATCTATATATATTTATACCTGGGGTTTGACCTTTTGTTTACAATATACTATATTTGAAGTACACACGCTCCCCACAATTCACCAGGACACACCCACCCCTTTTCTAAAAACCTTTGGTGCTTGTAACACACAGCTGTATGATGAAAATGCAAATGGGAAAGTAAACAAATTAACACTTTTCTCTTTGAAGGATGGTTGTATTTTGTACAACATATATAACAGATTCTTAACCTCCCCTCATAGTCACCGATCTTACTACATGTAATATCCATAAACATAAAAGAATGCTACATGGACGAGCTATTTAGCATTGATCTTAAAAATTCTTTATCTTTTCCCCGATAGCTTCTTCACTGAGGTCATCGAAATCGTGAGCTTCGAGGTACGTTTTCAACGTACTAGTGGCCGACTTCAGTGTTCCAACTGTGGATGAGTACTTCATTTTCAGCTTTATATTGGCTGATTCCATTGACCTAAATGGAAATAGACACACACAAAAAGAAAAGCAAAATTAACTTAAATTCATTTTAAATGGCAAGGAATCACCATTGCAAGCAAACTTTCACAGTTGCTGTCTTGGAAGAAACCTAACCAAATTTGCAAATATGCTTTGCAGAACTTGTCCAGTTTTACTCTGATCTTTTGTTACCTGAACCGAACTAAATAGAATGAATACGTTAACTCGTAACCTTTGTGATTGAATACACCATAGTGAATATGACACAACCGCTTCATCACTGAATTGCAACATAAAGTTAACTGCATTGATAGCCATACTTCATTACGTTTAGACAGTTATTGTGTTCGTTCCGAGTATGTTAATTTTTGATGGCGTAAATTGTTTGTTGTCATTAATAAATGAATAACAACAAATTAACTGGGACACACGACAGATTTTTCAGAAGCAAATTTGAAAAGATCTTTGGATAGTTTCGGTCCATGGTTTCAGTAACCCAAGACAGCACCAGAACTCAAGTATCTACAAGTATTTCCATGGGACAAGTAAATTCCTTATGAAAAATAAGTGCTTGGGGTTAATAAATAACAAGTAGCCATGAACTTGATAATATTGATGGTCATCATTAATCTACGTTACCAAAGAGGGAGGGTTATGTACGATCCCTAGAGCAACTTTATCATAACATTCATAAAAACAGCCTAGTTTTACTATATACACAGGGCAAGATTGCCTTCAATTGATTAAAAATTTGACCAAAGTTATCAAAATTTTTCCACTTTTGTCCAGAAAAACTAAAATTTAATACAAACTGTAGCTGCAACATATTCAGACCACAGTTATTTCTTACTTTGCAAGCGGGAGGCATCAGTTTAGATAGTTGTAAAACCCCAAATTACCAGTGCTCAGTCATAATAAACAAATCCATCTTGCACATGCGAGTCAAAGAAACACGCAGTCTGGCTTCAAACCAGTTCACCATGCCTACACAGTAAGTCTGCATAGCCATAACACACAGTACATGGTCGATCTATCCAAGGAGGTGGAAACCAGACACAGACTGGCCTGTCTAATTTACATGAAGTAAAACATATGTTTCTATTGGCCGTTGAATTCCTATACAGTGAGAAACGAATTTTCCCATTGGCTGATCTTGCTGTACATTGAGGTGTGTACAGAAGTGTACAGTGTGCAAGTGTACATGTGTGTGAAGGAAATTCAAATGTCTACTCCACTCAGCGAAACTTTATTGAATTTACTTTCACAAAAGCAGCAGCTTTATTTTTAAAAAGTTTTTAAAATAAAAGTGCAACTATTGTGCATTTAAAGGTAGCCGCCTCAGATTAACAAATCTAACATGTCAGAGTTCAATCAATGCGGATATTTTTACCGGACCATTTGGCAAGCTGTTTGAGCTTGTCCGCGGCAGCTTCAACTGGCATTTGGGCGACTGGACCACCGCTCAAGTTGAACCCTGCTCTGTGGACATTCCTTTGCACTGTGCACTTATGAAAACATATTCTTCAACACTGGTGAAAACACTGTTTGGACGAGTGTAAGTCCACATAGTCTTTTAAAAACCCTGCCTTGTGTGGACCAGGGACCTCCTTTGATCTTAGGCCCAGACTGCAAAATGTAGTATTTGCCCCCCCCCCAACACACATTTGTGGGTCCTGTAAATCAAAAATTCTTATTGTTTTCACAAAGTCCCAATAGGTAATGCTTAAATTAGCTCCGTGTTATATTAACCAGAAAGAATCTGCAGTTCAGTGGGTCAAGATTCATTTGCTACAAGTCAAAAACTCTACTTACCAAAAGCATGTCAATGGATAAGTCTTGCCTTTGGGGATATTGTGTTTAGCTCTTTTCTCCTCTGATGGTTCATAGTCCAATACAAAATATACCACTTCTCTAGATTGGAGTTCTTCCCGAAGAGTTTCCAAATTATCATTGGGTTGAGCTTTCTTGGTTACCTTCACAACGTCGAGGCGGTCATCATTTTGCACTATTTCCAAAAGCATCCATGGAACTCTTACTTTGTGCTGATCCATTTTGAATGACCTGATCTCTTCCTTGACGTTCTCGTCGAGTGCTGTTCCTGATTGCGGCTGAAAAACACAACAACAGGAACTTCTATGAATCTTCAGGTTGTTACCTTTCAATTAAACTGTAAAGACCTAATCCCCTCTATATTTAAAAACACTTTAAATTTTAAATAGCCTTTCAAATATAAACACACAGAAAAAGGAACTGGAGCTCAAGCGTTTGTCCACTGACAAACACAAGGTGTTTGGGAACGCATAAGCATAAAGTTTCACATGAAAACATGCATGTTCCTATCAAAACTGCACCTTTAAGGTGACGCCCTTTGCCACTTGATGACGTCATAATAACAGGCCCTTGATTGCGCATTTGTTTTATATAGACCTTGTAAAACTGCACCTTTAAGGTGACGTAGTGGACACTTGATGACATAATTAGAACAGGCAGTAATGATGAGGTTCGTGGAGAAGACAGCGAAACGAACCTCACAGTTCACAGTTCTAGGTAGCCCCCAAAATAGTGCCAATTCGTTAATCGATATCGACAATTTTAATATATCACAAAGGTTTTTTGAAAATTGAAAGCACCTGGAATAGCGACTAAACTGAAAAAAAAAATTACCACAGGGAGGAAATGAACAACTAAATAAACAATGACATGAGTATAAATGGATACAAAATCGCAGAGATAGAGTCAATGAATTAACATGAACACAAAACAGCATACATTTTTGTGTGCTCTTTATCACTGAGTCCGTTTAAATTATTCAATAGTTTCTACCTCTCCGATTGGATGATTGTGA
This sequence comes from Pisaster ochraceus, assembly GCA_010994315.2. Lineage (NCBI taxonomy): Eukaryota > Metazoa > Echinodermata > Asteroidea > Forcipulatida > Asteriidae > Pisaster > Pisaster ochraceus. The sequence continues at coordinate 3,989,516 of CM021526.1, read as the reverse complement.
CATCTAAAAGCTGTTGCCTCGTTTTTAATTCCGATTCGCTCATAACTGACATTAAATACACGCACGTGTAAATTCATTTCAGTGCACCCGACTCCTACTACACAGTGATTGCTCACCAAGAGAATTTCCCCAAGTGGCTTTGCTGCCATGTCGACACGACGTACTTTCATCCCCCAATGATAAATATAAGCTCGCTAGGAGCGGAGGTGGTAGAGAGTACATCCGCGGGATCAAGGTGATGGGTACTATGGGATAGCAGCGCTGATGAGAAGCATTATGTCATAAATATTCACGCCGATCGAGTGTATTTCGGCCCATCAGAAATCAGCCAATCAATCAGCCTGTGCCACAGCACGCTCGTCCTGCTTTTGGTGATACCATGAAGAAAAATCACTACATATGGCTAGATGGGAAGAGGTAAACAGAGTCTTCAGTTTCCTTCTTGACAATGTTTAAATGCCATAATCTTTTTATGATTTGAGCAGTTCTCTTCTGATTTTCAAGTCGGGTACCAAGACTTCTCAAGGTCAATGGGCACCGTTCTGTCGGCAGCCCCATGGGATGGATGTTTACTGGTGTGCACATGCGATGAGTAGTCTTTATTCAAGGCGATATTCATTGTTCACAGTGCTACCACCGGGAAACACAAATCAGCATCAAGCAGAGCAGAGTAAAATAGCGTACTGCAGCGACACGAAAAAAGACTAATGTGGCCATTTCAGAGAATCGAATTAATGTGTTCATGCGCATCAGTAAACATCAAGGCACCGATGGAGTTTAATCGGGTGATTGCCAGCTGAGATTTTTCTTAAAATTACACCAAATTGAGCGCGCACATTTTCGAGTTAATGTGCTCTCCACAAATGAGCTGCAGTAAGTGACAACTGGGGAAAAAATCTTGTCATAAAAACGTGAAAATGATTTCACCTCCTGGACTGGCAGTACAGGTGCATAGACTTTTTACAGGAGATCCTTACCAGTCCTTCAATAGTCGGATTGCTTATTATGATCGGAAATTATTGCCCTCTCGTAGTGGTAAAATCTTACAATACTAAGACAATATTTATTTGGCAAGCCCTTTAACGATCCAGTTTAGCGTGGTGTGAATAGCGTTATCGTGTTCAGCGTGAAACGACCCCAAGGCTGATCTTGGCAGGTACTTACTTCAGGTTGGGATAATAATTATTTTTACAGTTTCTTGTTTTCTATCGAAACACCCATAGAATATAGGAACATTTTGTTTAAAATTTCAGGAGGTAAATGAGTATTTTGTTTTTCATATTTTTAGGTACATTTTAGTTTACTTATTTTAGGATTTATAATAATTACCAGTAACTTAGGTATTTTTGGAGATCGCTTGCACATGTTTTGCACGCGGCATGTCAACTGCATGACAACGGGATTGAATGTTTAAAGATTAGCAGGCACGGCTGCCATGGATGGGATGAGTTTGCATTGGTTTAAATAGTGAGTTCTGCAAATAGTGGGATGCCCTAGTATTGTAAGACATTTTATTTTTAGTACAGTAATGATTTACCGTGTCTTGTGATATTGGATATCTCTTCTTAATATAGTGGGGTGTCCTTCTATTGTCTGACATAAAATCAGTCAGTGTCATCTGACTCTGAGAAACATATTTTAGTAATGTCTGACTATTGTAAAAAATCCCACCAAAGCAAAAAATCCTGTACTAAAAAGCCTATGCACCCGTACTGACTGGGTTGGGTACTTTCATCTTTTGGGCGTAGGGCCAAGAAGCGGAGGAAGTCCAGCGTATTGGCACTATTTTATGGGGCTAGTCTAGCCAGTATTTCAAAATCCGCCAGCCACACTGGGACTGGGATGGGGTAGCCACTTTCTGCACTTGCACTGTTGCAGTCCGTATGACCATGACTGAATGACAATGTCATGCATGTCATGCATGTGTATGATGACTGAGCATGGATTTTGCCGCAACCGCCGGTTAACCCTTGAATTGATGATACGACAGACGATCATGACTTGCTTCCACATAATTAAAATTATAAACTAAAATATGCAATACTTTTACAAACAAAACAAATATGACATTCCTTCGTTTCCGAAAGTTCATAATGTACTTTCTAACTTACCATTTTGATTTTCAATTGTCACGATCTACACAGAAAAGATGGACTTAAACTTCTTCCTGAATTCACACGACGGAAAGAGACGAGAAAGAACGTGCAGATACCTTGGCTGTGCGGAGGGGAGCAATGAAATAAAATAGGATGACCATAAGAATCGCCAATTTATCACCGCACATTTGATAGGATCAGACCACCAAATTGCGAGAAATTTCTCAAAAATAACCAATGAGAAAGCTTGTCTCAAACAGTCAGTCTCTTACGCGTATTAATATGCAGTCTGCAAATAGGGCCAATGGATGGGCATAGAATGTACAAATTTACGTATTGTTTATCACTATAGTTTAGTTCTGAGTCATATTCTGATTGTTTGATTGCATTTGAAAATTTCTGGAACTAATATTTTATGCTTTAAAATCTGGGGATAATGTCGATGTACATTTGATTCGGTTAGCGTCGCACGAAGATCTAGCGTCGCCCTTCAAATACGGTAGGTGTTGGGTATCAATATTACGAATATTAAACTTTGACCTTAGCTGGTTACACCAATAATACTACAAAGGAAAGAGACAATCTTTGACCGATTTGCGCGCACCAGCTAAATGCATGCAGATAATAATCAACAAATTCACCGTACTACCCAGAGCCTTTGTACTTCTTCGGCGGGCTAGAGAGAAGGGCCAGTCTACGCCGCACGCCCACCACAGCATGGCATTACGTCACTCGATGGGCGAGGCATCAACTTCATTTTCACCAAATAAGGACTGGACACTTTTGATTGGCTGTACCTGCAGCAGTAATGTCACGTTGACACAGTACATGTGTACACAACGGCTGTGCATCCCCCATATACGATGGCCACAAAACATCACCAGTGATCGATTGTAAAGTTTAGCTACAAAAGGAAAGGGTACGGGCCACTTAATTTCTTTTGCACAAACCATGGACAAACTTATACCCCAGATATTTCTACTAGCGTGTAGAATATATTTTAATCGGGCCCATCAACTGTGCTAAGCAGTTTGCTCCGGTGGTGGTGTGGTAGAAGATTCTGTGTACAAACTTCTTCTGATAGCGCCCTCTTTTGAATAATCCTCCTTTAGCCCGCGTGATTTTCCCAAGGGGGACATAATCTCCGGGCCAGTTTTTCCTAAGACACGGGCACGTTGATCCGTAGGTCGCAGGTTCTAATCCCGTTTCCAGTCAATTTTTTCTTCAAAAAAGTATCTTACTATTGGGTATAATATGGCCTATACAGACCTACCATGTAACCTGTGACGTCACATGCGAAGAAGGCACGAGCCCGAGCTTCCTGCAGAGTGCAGGCATGAATTGTACACAGCCCAATGGATGAACGTATTACTCAATTGAATGCACTGTCCGACTTTGATTTTTTGATATCAAGAAAGGGGCACGCCTCAAAACTTGTTCAGCTGTGATTTTTATCACTCTTACATTTATATGGAAATTATGACACATGTAAAATTTACCATATGACCAGTGTGGCATCTCGCCTGCCAGGAATGACATGGAATGTACAAGGTTAATCTTTTCGTAAACCACGCTTTACGGTAGGGGCATACGTGGGCTGATTTCACCATATTTCACAAAGCACTAAGGATTATAAGGAAGATCGGAAATGACCAAGCAATTTTTGTGAAGTACTAATTTTTCCAAAAGTGCTTATGGAGTCCTCATGTGGGTGGGGGGAAATTACCGTAAGTCTCACCTCAGATTAATGGTGTAAATTGTCATTGTACTCAATACCCTGCCACGCTGCAAAAAAAACCCCGTCAACATTCAAAACATCTGATGACATCCTTCTGAGAAAAATGGGTCTCTACATTTTTGTACGGGGTATTGTTCGACTTCCGATAATATTCAATCAAAACAACCTTGACTCGTTTGAGTTTTTGTCTCGGACGAAAAATTCCCTTTTGGAATGTAAAGAGCCATTAGTTGTTGAAATCCAGTGACGTCATGTTTCAAATTTCGCTCCGAAAAAGTCAGTTATGAACCAAAACATCCCCGTACAAAAATGTAGAGACCCGTTTTTCTCATCAGTTGTGTTGGGTGTTGACAAAATTTTGCACTGGAAGGGTATCGAATACATGTACAATGCCAATTTACACCATTTTAACAAGGGGCTAGAGACTTGTAATTTTTTTCCCCAGACACATGAGGACTCTATCTATTGGAAAATGAGTACACCAGAAAATTGAATTGGTCATTTCCCCTCCTCTTTAAGATGAGTTTTCAATGCTGCCACAGTGATTTGTTTGATTTGCTTTAGCTATCAGGATTGGACCCACAGATCTTTGTGAAATCGGCCCTGGTCGACTAGTACTAGCCTTGTATGGCCTTTTGGGCGGGCTGACATTGACATAAAGACGGGATGCTCCCAGTGTATGTATAATAAAGAAATCAAAAATAAAGAAATAAATACAAGATAAATATGACCTTTATATGAACCCAAACATTACATTCGTAGCCCTATCAAGTTTTTCCATCTTCGAATGTGATCATTTAATACTTCCCTATTATTTGAAACTGAACTTCCTAAAAGGAACGGGAAATACTGTATGAAACTAAAACTCGCAGGCCTCAAAGTAATAGAAGCCGATAGAAATGGTTGATTAGTTCGAGAAAGCAAGTATTGGCTTAGCCGATGCAAACGATGGTGCAATAATTACCTCTGCACGGGTAGACAATTATGACAATTGGCTCTCCGTCCGTCCAAGTGCTGCATCAGCTTGTGACGTACACACATTGTCATACGGGATGGGGAATAGTTTTTAATTGGGGATTGTGACATAAATCCTGCAAACATAAACCTCATGGTCCCCATGGAAATCGTTAAAAGCCCCATCAGCCACAAAGTGTAGTAGACTGTTTGCTTTTTTGTGTGTGAAAAAGTGAATGACACTGCTCTTTTGATCGTGGTTTAAATTTGATGTTGAATTTACTTTTACTAAAAAGATGACAGAAAAACGTAGGTAGACGGTGGCCTAAATGGTCTGGTAACATGCCCCGTGATCCAGCCGAACGAAATGCCCGATTGTTACTACAATGTATTCCCCTCGCGTACAATTTCAAATGAGATTGCAAAATTGGTAAGTATGCCAATTGATGCAACAAGGTTTTTGATGATTGCTTAAGGCAAAAATATCCACGAGAAATGAAAAACAGAGATATTAAAAAAATCCATGCAACAAATAATAAATTTCGTTTACATTTCCAGCAGTGCACAGGTATTGAAAACACACAGGAAGAATTCAAATCATTTGCAAACATTAAAAAAATAGTATAATTTTACACGCAAAAAAAACAGTTTTATGATAATGAAAAATATATTTAGATATAACATTTTCTTAAAAAAAATAAAACCCAAACATGACAACATTCATCATAATGTATCTGCAATAAAACGACATTTAAGTAACAATCTATCAGGGCATTACTGTGGTGTGCTAAATTCTCAAAAATAATTCAAACTTTTAGATTCCTGCAAATTGTTGTAAATGTTTGTAATGTCCATAACTTGGCTCTTAATATTTTATTACATATTTCATTATAAGGCGCTATATACAAACTTATTATTAATACTAATATGTTCATTAATCTTTTTATTTGCACCATTTTTTTTTACAATTTCTTTTCACAAGCTACATTGTTTTGACTTTTAAAATAATTTGTCTATTTTCCACACACACACGCACAAGTGTGTAAACACCTGCAATCGTGGACCTATTGTCCCTCTTTTGTTTGTACTTTTAGGCAACAGCTCCCATTGGTTTTGTACACACTTTCCAACTGGGAACCTTCACCCAGTCGGGGACCCCATTGTCCTCTTTTGTTATAGGTCCCCGGTCTGAATGTGTACACCAACCCCCACACACACCCATGTTTTAAATCCCATAAATCGAGGACTTCTCCCATTGTTTGGACTCAGTTTTTTTTTAGCGACTTCCCCACTGGTTTTGTACACGAAAGCGAAGCGAGGAAGTCCACGCTCTGTCAAACACCCGGATCCCTTTTGTTTAAATCCTCGGTTTCAACGAGTAGACACGCCCACACACACACACGTGTGTAAACTCATGCAATCGGGGACCTCCTATTGTCCCTCTTTTGTTTGCACTCTTAACTTGTTGGCAACAGCTCCCATTGGTTTTGTACACACTTTCCAACTGGGGACCTTCACCCAACCATTGTCCTCTTTTGTTATAGGTCCCCGGTTTGAATGTGTATACAAACTCACACACACCCACACATGGATGGCCTCCAATCGCGGACCCTCCTTTGTTTAACTCTTTGTCCTCACAACAATGGACCCCATTGTTTTCCTTTGTAATAGCAATCGTGGACCAATTCGTCATGTGCACAGAAGAAGGGCGTTAGGCTCTAGTCTATGCCCTTCTTCCAGTACTTTTTTCCAGTTAAACAAAATGGCTGTAAGAGGTAAAATGGCTCCTGACAAAAATAAATAAAATATGGCATTACTGTTTTTTTTACAGTTTTGTTGCTAGAACTACCCCAAAGAAGTGTGTTCTCTCTCCCATGCTGAATTTAACTTTCCTATGATGGCTAATGAATGACTGAAAACCTGTCAGACTTTCACACTCAATTGTCTTGAAACTCAATTGCGCACAATAATTGCTTCTGCTCTTTCTCAGGTAACATTTCATTACCTCCTCTCTTCCACGCAATGAATTGTGCCTTTTGTTATAAGTCCTTGATTTGAATGCCACTACAAGTACCAAACAAATAATAATGAGAACACAAACAAAATTCTAGTTTTGTACAGATCATCAGGAACAAAAGACACCTAACATTGTCTTGATTTGTTCCTTTGTGAAAAACAAATCAACTTTTAAAACAACACAAAAACACCAGCATCTTATTTCTTACTATGAGACTTTGTTTTTCAATGATGTTTGTTAAACACATATGTGATATTATTGCACTTTCTGTTTCGATTTTCGACACCAATTTCCCATATTGCATAAAGACCACAGAATTACATTCAGACAGTTTCACGCAACTTGCTGCCAAAAAAAAAGTTTGTATATAAATTGTTCTCAGTAATTTTTTTAACCAGCAGCAAAAACAGAGGAAAATCAATGTGAGCATATTGCTGCCTAGATCTTGGTAGCTCTCAGCCTTGTTATGTACAGAACAGTTTTGATAAGCAGGAACCAAGATATCAAAAGATAGCTTAGCACAGAAAAATATTGCTCAGCAAAAGTGTTTCATAATAATAAATCATTAGAAAATGTCTCTTCTTTTCTTTACATTCAGCTAAGCAGTGTAATGCCATGCATTTTAAGTTTTAATTTACTACT
>CM021526.1:3885344-3899104 GCA_010994315.2 Pisaster ochraceus | reverse complement strand
AAAAATAAAACATTGCGGGTATTGATGTTTTTTTTGCCAAGGACAACTGGAGCTTGAATCAAACCGAAATTTATTTTGTGTGAACCACAACCTGGGAGCTTTAGAATGAAGATTTCTCATTCAAATGTTTTGAATAGGTTTAATAGTATTATTAGGTTTAGATTAACCAACACATAGTCTACAAATATCATCCAATCACTTGTCATTACTGCTGCCATGTATTCAGGACTCAACCTTCAAAATAGCCCATCATAACATGACTATGTAACAAATGTGATGCAATCAACCTAAATGAGTCATTTGTCGGAAATACCAGTATGAAGAAACAAGCCAAAACAGGCCAACAGGGGTGGAATTTACAAAAAATATACTATTTTATATTGGCAGCTTCCTTCCTGATAAATAACATAAAAAAGGGGTTAAAAATAGCGTTAAAAGAAAATGTGCCAATGTACATGTATTTTCACTCAAAGTTTAAACCCATATTTTTCTGTTTCATTCTCTTGCATCTCTTGATGCTTCTACTTTTACGACTTGTGAACCAAAGATGGAATCAACATGGGGTTTTAACAGCATTAAAGCACAGATAATGCTTTTTTCAAACGAAAATAAAAATAAAATAAAAATTAACTGGGTCGACAAACGAATCAATTTGCTTGATCCCATCACAGATGCTGCTGACCAGTAACAATTTACCCAGTTGATCTACTTGTTTAAAATATTCATTTTACGTTTATTTTCTTATTAAACAAAACTTGTGACTTCTGGTTAACCGTTTATACCGTTTTCAATCCAAACTGAAAGAAGCAACCCCTACATGTATGATGTATGACATCATTTTTGGCCTACTGTACATTTTCGTAGGGGAGAATTGTTGGTTCATTCCCGACTTTTTCAGGGTGAAATTTGAAACATGACATCATTGGATTTCAACAACTAATGGGTCTTTACATTCCCAGATAGGCCTAGGTCACTTCGTAGTACGCAAATGTCACACACGCGCCCGAACTGCGCACGCTGTAGCACATACATTAGTACATGTATTATATCATTGGTAAAGTGGCATCTAGATAGGTCACAAGTTTCGTGGAAGGACAAGATGGCAAACTGAGTGATATGTCGTTTTTACTAATTAGTGTAATTACAAAACTATTATGTATTAGGTATTGAAACTTGCTGAAAATGTAAACAGTAATGAGTACATTAATAATAATTTGTAAAAAAAATTGTTTGCAAAAATGTGTGAATTTTGTCAGAAAGGGTAAGTTTGTGGTACGAGCGACGGTTCGTATGAACAGTCAAGTTACAAACGGGGAGTGTAGTAGTTTGTTTTCATTCAGCCAGCCACGGAAGTTGTCATCTACTCTGCTAATGTCACCCCTTATACCAAAGCAGCGGCAGATGTTTAAATTATGTAAACAAAAAAATTATTGTTTCAATCTTACCAATCACGCTCATACATGTATCCTTTAAAGACACCTAGTCTACACCCTATACAAATTTCATTCTGATTTTAGTGCGATTTTTGGGTGTGTGTGCATGTGGGTGTGGGGGTGGGGGTAGGGCCTATATCATTTCCTGTAATGAAGAAATCAATTAGAGACTATAATGCCTAATTGACGGTCAATCCAGAAGTGAAGTTGATTCATTAACACAAACCAATGAAGGAAGTCACAGTCTATACTATATAGCATCCTGCTGAAGTTTCAGCATACTAGACATGACACACGCCTTGCATTGCACAATTTACTGGAAGCCTGGTTTCAGTTTTGATTATTTACTCCACCTAGACCTTCTCCAATTTACAACAGAAAACAGACTACAGGATATATTAAATTGCAGTTCAAAACATGGACCCATACACAAACCACTCCAAAGGGTTACACGCCTCTAGAGGTTCTGACGCATCCAGAGTTCTCCACAGGTTTTTTCAAACCTGTGGGGCATTCTGGACCAATATTTGTTGATGTTTGGCTGAAGTACACTAAATTGAAACATCTTCGAAATGTTTGCTACTTGGTGGTTATCTTGGTTTTAAATGCCCTACTGTGCAATCTGGAGCATTCTTTATGGTTTTCTCTCCATTTTTTTGAGAAAAAAAACACCAAAAACTTGTTTGCGTATCGGCTGAAATTTGCGCATATCGGCACGCAATTCGAGCGTATTGACCCAATACGCTAGCTTGTAATCCTAACCCTAACCCTCATCTTAACATGTGAACACTAACCCTGGTAGCAAATGTATCACAAGGGGATATTGGAACAAAGGGTTTTCGGAACATCGGGATGTCAGAGCATGGAGCAGTCAACATTCTAAGAAGGTAAATATTGTGCATAATTGAACATTTTGTGGAAACTTGGAAATTCCCAAGTTCCCAATACACTAATTGAATGTGTAAAGAAAACAACGTAGCACACTTTAACAGACACCAACACTCAAGTATACGCTAGACTAGCACTGTACAATGGATTTTGTTAGGCCTACCCCAGGTCTACTCCTTGAACTACGAGGTTTGTTCCGCTATCATCTCAGACGATAGCGAAACGAACATGGTAGTTCTAGGAGTACTCCAGGTCTAGAAAGGGACAGTCCATTGTAGGTGCAAACTGTGCAGTGCTCTCATTTACATTTAAATAGCAATTGAGAAATTTGTTTTCAAAATGGCTTCCTTCCATTGAAATTGTTTGCACGCAAAGGTCTGAAGAAGGTCCAGATTAATGACCAATATTTCGGAAAATGGTGAACAGAGTACCAGCATGTCCACACTCCACATCACTCACTGTTTTCCCTTGACATCGTTTCAAACAGAATCAAAATAGAGTTGGTTGGCAAATGTTTCTCTAATAACAATAACAGCCATGACAGCCGTCACCTCCAACCATGGAGGAAGGATGCTCCAACCGACAAAAGGTGTAGTCAGTGTTGGAGTGCTAATTAACTCACAAGAATTAACAACAACAGTAAACAGTGTTTACGCGTGAACATGTGGTGTACATTATATACTACTATTTCTTCCCTTTTTAAGGGAACAACTTGGAGCTAACAAGAAGTGACTCAAAATAAAATCCCCATTCTATTTTAGGGGCAAGCCACTGGACCTATACAATGAACAAGGAAGTCTATTATGCCCAGGAATAAAAGGATGGATTGGCCTTGAGCATTTTGCTAGAATTCGTATTTTTATTTTAGTATGTGTAAGTTTTATTACTAGAAGTAGAATACTACATTTGTCAAATTGATGTGACTAACAAAACAATGACTGTAGTCCTGTACTGATTGAAAGGCCTACCTATACATAAATAGTCAACCTTCCTCCATGACTCAACTTTTTTTATCATGTAAAAAAAGTAATGAACATTATGAAAACAAAAATGCACATCAATCAAGTTTTCTAATTAAAATAATTTCAAATAAAAAATGGTCAGTAACAAGCTTTGCTTACCATGCTTTCTTGTCCTTTGGCAATACCATGATGCATTAAATTAATTAACTGTACCAATTGGACGCTAAAATGTTGACAATTTTGCTGGATGCATTGTCAGGAGATCTTACAAAACTATACACTGATGATATACACAAACAAGCAAGCAGACTGCTAACTGTACATTGTGTACATAATGATGATTATTATTTTGCTCACATACTGAAGGTAGGGCGACCTCTCTTGATGACAAGTTGCTTATTCTCTCATAACTTCCACCATGGAGGACGGAACCCCCCCATGCTTCCACCGTCCAGCCGTTGTAAAATTTGCATTAAAAACAATTGAGCTGATGTGCATCACAAAGCACAAACTTAAGCCCTATGAAATAAATAAAAAATTTGATTTTTTATTTTTTTTTTTTCATATCATAAAATAACCACTTCTGACTGACAGCTGGGTATTCCATTGGGCGAAATCCATGTACATCCAAAATGAGGCTCAAGCCAATGAAGCATTTGAACAAGTTTAGCCATTGATGGTTGCCTGTAGAGTACACTAATGTGGTTCCCAATGACACCGAGAATATTAGTTGATTGATCTTAACTTCAAACCAATCTCAATTGTTAAGCAAAGTGTGATGTCACAATACAAACTCATCTTAAGATGAATCTTAGAGCTTTGTGAAATCGAGCTCTGGTGTTTCTGTTTCACTTTTTAATTTTTAGGCTGGTAATGGTTTATGCTATTTTGGGGGAATGCCAATTGCACACTTAATGTACGCCTACATGACTTATGCAAATGTAACATCTGTTTTGGTAGCCACAGTTTAAAATTTTGTTTATATACAATTTTGCGGAATGCCAGTGGAACTAGAACATCCTGTTCTTTGCTATGAATAACAAGATGAAACTGAATATTCTTTTGTTACTATCTGGAGCTGCATTGAGCGCAGTGATAGCAATAGAAGGGGGCCTGACACAAGGTTAGTCCAACCATGGAGGAAGCCCCCTCCATGGCCCAACTTATCCAATATTTCAACTCACTGTGAAAGAAAACAACCAAAAGTGGCGTGATTTTAAACAGCCACAAAAGACCATGTTCAAGCTTGGGATATTTTATTCATAACCAACATGTCACCAATTATAAACCAGCCAATGAGTTGGCTTATAAATAACAATATGCATCAAATGTGCAAAAAAAATAAAAATAAAATAAAAACAAAAAAATAAAAACCATTTACAACCCCAAAACTGATAAACTCATTTTAACACATCAAAAATGTAAATCAAACTTCAGATCAAACTTTAATGTAAGTCTATGGAGAGTGGAAGGGAAGCAATTATGTACATGTATTGCTGTTGTCACAGCTTACAACTGGATAACCTAATTATCATCATTAACTTTCTGTTCGTGTGAGAACTCAAGTTTCACATCATCTTCACACGTTTCCTTCCAAACTGCAAATTTTCAATGAGGCAAATTCACTGAGAAAATCAATAAATGAGAACTGTTCTGGCAAAACATGAAACTTATCAGCATGTACCAGAATGCACAAAAGCCATCAACAGTTCAACTTTGACCCAGGGACCAACTTGAGATTTTCATATATAAATGTCTGGTATTATTACAATTTAATAATATTATATATATATAGCATTTTCTCTAGACTATCATTGCAGGAAAGAGAAAAATACTTATATGATTTGGGAGACACATTTAATTTTCACAATAAATACCAAAATCTCCTTTTTGACAATCGGGTCAAAGTTAAGGGTTTTGCCAGAGCCAGTCGCACATGTATAAAAACCCCAACAAATCAAAACAGTTTTCCAACTTATCAAGATATATACTGACTAATGAAAAGCACTGGAGCAATGAAACGTACGCAGCTCACTCAGTGCAGTTTATACATCTGTTTAATCGGTTAATACATCTGATTAATTTTTAAAGTTAGTGACAATTCCACTCGAATCACAAATAACAGCACATTAAAAATTTCAGAGTGTTGTCTTTGACAGATTGAAACTGCTTTAAAGGGAAACAACGAAACTTTACGCTATTCTTAAGAATGTGTTTTACTCCTTGAAAGTTGAAATAATGGGGGCGGCCATGTTGACGTCTTCAAATCCACCGACCAGTTTGAGTTTTCAGGGATGGTACAGCACAAGTAGCTGAAGTAAACGCAGCTCTGCGTTTTCATAAAACTGTAACCAGGATGAGTCTCTTACATAAGTGTTTACAGTTTTGTCAACAGTATCGGAGGATATATTCTTTTTTTTTCTTCTTTTTTTTTCTTCTTCTCGCAGAACACCTATGTGAGATGACAAAATACACCACTCATTTTTATGTGTGTACAGGACTGATCGATCCAATATCATGAATTATCATTGATCCCAACTACCAGGATCCGCCATTGCTCCAAAACAATCCAACACCCTTTTGGTAACTCAACACCCACAGAGTTGGATTCTGATTATAGTAGTATGCCTTATTCTGTGCAAAGCATGATTAGTTTTACTAGTGCAGTCCTCAGGATTTTGATGGGTTGAGGGTTGTTAGAATTAAGCACTCTCCTAAGCATGAATTAGTTTTTATAATTCGGCAATGTATTTATGCCATACCAAAAGCAAGAGTAATATCCCAAGACACAGCAGCTCTCCCAGATGTTAAGACAAGAGCTTTGCTTACGAAAGACTTCAGTTATATATTTCGAACACAAGCTGCTGAAAAAAAGACAACTACAACTTTGTCACACGGAAGGCACTGTACATGGTCGACTTTTACACACCGATAATGGACACACATTCATATCCGCAGGGCCCAATTTCATCAAGCTGTTAATTTTGTTCCAACAATGAGCAGACACATTTGCACATACACGCCTCAGTATGATCACAAAACTGAGGTGATGTACTAAATCTGTTGCCATGGAGTCCGATCACACCATTAGAATATTCATTTGAATACCTGCTGGGAAGGGAAGTCACAACTCTCTTTTTTATGTTTTAAGATCACACATCACAAAACAGACTGGACGAACATTGTTTATCTTTATTGCTGTGCATTTTCCATTGTCTTGTTTGGATCGAGTCCGAAGTGTGACCTCACAGTGCTGTTTTGAATCCAAGGCGCTTTGAGGCTTTTTGTAAAACTCTGCGTTTTTGCCAAGTGTGACAAAAATCCAAATGTGGTGTGTTTTTTTACATTATGAAAGAATTTGTACTGACTTTTACTCCATTATATGTACACACTCGTTTACCTTTCTGTAATAAACGAACAATAATGTTAATCTTGTTCAAGCTGATCTTCAACTCAAAAGACAAGTGAACAATAACAGTTTGTTAAAAATTGTCACTTATTGGCTGCACAGCTTGATGAAATCTTCCCTAGCTCAGTTTGTATGTCCAGGTATCTACTACTCTTTACTTTAATCATTATATATCCTATACTACTAAAAAATATACAAAATATATCTATAAAAACAATGGCATAAGTGCATCAATTATTCAAGCAATATCAGGGGAGACTGACTTAAGAATCAAGATGTCCCTTGGTCTTGTTCCCTGTGCATGGCTATATGCCGTTCTTATGTAGAAGGTTACAGCATCATGGGCACCAGCTTACAAGCTAGGCACATGGACTGAACACAGATTCTCATATCAACCAAGAAAGAGTTAATAGAATATAGCTTATGTTTGACAAAAACAGGCAAATAGTTTGTAGAAACACAAAAGCAAAGGAACAACTTGTATACGTCACACAAAGAGAGGACGAGTTGCTGCTTAGCTATTGTCAAGCGTCACACTATGGAATTAAAAACACAAATTGTGGTAGTTATCATCAGAAATATATGGGAGTTGATTAAGTATGAAAAATAGTGATGAACTATCATTTTGTGTATAATTTATAAAAAAATGTTAACCAACTTTCCAAGATACCAGTGACGTCACAGAGTAGAACAAAATTAAAGCATTCACCCACTGAAGCCATTCTGTTCACATTTTGGAACCCTCTGGAAACGCCCTGCCAAGTTTAAGGCTATGCCATGGTTAAAGGCACAGCAAGTGAAGGAGTGAGGAGGAAAGACGTAAGAGCAGAAATACCCATCGGTTGATTTTGTTTAAGAGAGAACTTCTACTCAGCGTCAAAAACATAATTTGCCCTTAGCCATACGTTTCCAAATATTACAAACACATATCAAACTTTAATGTTCTTTGAGTACTGACTGTAACTCTGCTATAATAATCATACACATAGTTTACTATATCAACTAACCAGTACTGCAATATATTCATCATTATAATCTCTGAAAACATCAATCACCATATGGAAAATTAAATATATATCTTACATAAATGCATAGAAAAATATTTACAAAGTCACAGATATTTATCATGTATCATCAAGTTATATGACTATTAAAAAATTATTCTCAAAATTACTATAGCAAAAGAAAAGACGTTTTATTAAGTTAATTTGTTTAATTTGTTTTTTAAAAAAGTAATCAAAAAGTTGGCTGAACAGTGAGCTTTATTTCATTTACACAAAAGGTTTTATAGTACTACTTGAGTAGAAACGTTTTAATCACAATTCAACATGATGCTACACTAACAACTGCAGTTGTCCGTTTCTTTCATCTCAGTAAATGGAAAAAGAAGCCGAACAAGTCGCTGAGGGATGGAACACACAGGGAAGAAAAGGGAAATGCAATGGAAAATTTGACAGAGTTCTGGGAAGAGTTATGTATTGGGTGTGGAAGTTTAGGTATTTCTATAATTTATTTATTTATTTTTTCTATTGCCAAAAAAACTCTTTGGGCAACCGTACAGATAACCGCACCTGAGATTTGAAGTTACTGACAGAAACATTCAGCAAAAATAGTGGAAGTCCAAAGAAAATTTGTGACTACCTTGTTACTGCCATTTGGGATTGGAATTACTCTAAAGTTATGGTGTGGGTTAATAGTTCTACCCAAGTGCATGCTCTTTGAAATGTGCACCGGCAACACTGCAAGAACATGACAATTTTTGACATCCCCACCACCAAGACACGAACGAAAAAAAGAAAAGAAGAAATCGCCCAACATAGCTTAGCAGTAGCTGACCATGATAGAAGCACTTGCAATGGGTCGCCGGAAAACAAGTAGTCTTTAGTTAAACACTAACCTTCCATCTCCTCCCTTCCCCTCAAAAAACCCCAAACAAACAAGCAAAAATAATCTGACATTTTCAAGGAGTATGGAAATTGGAAGTGTTTTGTTTTAAACAGGTTAGTACTTAATTGAAAACTTTCCAAACATAAGTAAACACGCCATGTAATAAAACTGTGTACTGTATTAAAATCTTTCAATATTGATGCAGTATCTGAATACTTAATATTGAAACTGTTTACCATAATACAGCAATTTTGGTGCCAAACTAACACCCACAAAACAATTCCAAAATTACCTCAGCAATCATGTAAATAACTTGAAATCTTAGCACATTTCGGGTGCATCTCTCACAACAACAAAAAATCTTGAAAGATTTCTGTCAAATCAAATCCCAAAATTGCACAACCAAGATTATTGTGATTATGTTGAATAGGGTCAATACTGATCCCTGTTTAATTCATTTCACTTAAAAAGTTGTGTATCATGCAGAATACAATAGTTCTAGTCAGGCTAACCTACAATAATCATTAGCGGAATGACTAAACCTTGCTATCCGCCAACTCCCTGTAAAACTTGCCGGGGTAGGTGAACCTTCAAATGACAAACCTTCCCGGCAGGAAAACTACATTTTCGTCAAGCTAAAATATTGGACAGGTATGTTTTTGAAAGAACCAACTGCCCAGAAACTGGGCCCACTTTCAAGAAGCTGCTTAAGCACAAAAAGCAGCTAATCATAACAGAATTATGTTCACTGGAATAGGATTACAAGCAAAAACACAATGTCACATATGTAATCTGTAAATGGTATCCTGCAAATTTGTTGCTTAGCAAAAACATGTTAAGTAATGTTTTCTGCTTCAGCAGTTCTATGAGATTGAGTCCTGGCTTTAGGGTCCAGCTTTTACGACAAAAATGGGGAATCCCTGTTATATTCCAAATAAAATTTGAATAAATATGGCATCAAATGTATCAAAAAAAGCCGATTGTTTGAATGTTCATCTCTTGGCATGTAGAAAAAAGATGAACAAATATATATCTTTACCAATGATCATGTCTGAGGAGGTCTTAGAAATAAAAAGAGACTCTACTTAAGCTCCTATTGATTCTATTACTCCAAAGTAATTGTTTTACTTAAAGCACATAAACAACATTGGCAATTGTCTGCGCTTCATGTGACCCAACATATACATGACATAACAAACCTGTGGGGACAGTTTAAGCTCAATCCTTCATTGAGGTCACAACAAAACAGTGACAAGGAAAAAAAAAAAGCAAACAAACAAAAACAATATATGCTTTCACTGTTTTCAAACATCAAAATTTGTTTTAGGTACTCCTGTCTCAAAAACTATAGCATTTCGAGCACAAATTTTTCAAGTGAAGTTTTCCAACATGATCATCTTTTCAACATGTACGTTACGTCCAAATCTGTGAACATTTTTGATTTTCAATTTTACCAATGTTGCACACACTCTTTCAAGGTATCTAAGCGTTTCTATGAAAATGCTTGTGATATATATACTCTTAGTGCTCTTATTATTCTTCTTAACTGAAAAAATAAAAAGTAGACCAAATATATTTCCCTGGTTTACTTTATACTTTATAATATTTTTCTGATCAAAATATAACTTTACAAATATCTGAGTAATGAAATATCATCCAAATTTAATATTTTTCATGAGTACTATCAGGTTTCTGTTTTAAAAATATCTGCTCTAAATTAACAGCAACATTCAAAAGTTGGGCCAGTTACTTTCCTAATATGTGGCAAGGCAACTACAAAACCTGTAGAAACTGCTGAAGTTTGTATCGGATATTAGGGCTTAAAAACACAAAATAGAATGCATGAACGAAAGCTGAAAAATATAAGCTTTTAATCTGATATTTTGAATGCCTTTTTCTCCAATTTTCTGGGACGTACAAAATACACACATGCCCTAAATTTACCAAAGAGTTCATGAAGTATGCGTGTATCAAACTGCATCTAGACAACCCAATCAGGATTGATATAAAGTAATAAATAAAGACAGAAAATGCAAAAAAAGAAAAAGAAATAATATATACATAACATACCACTAAGGCAGTACACCATGATATAATTACTTTATGCTGAAAAACAAACCCAATATCTTTTGCATAAGTTGAAAATAACATGAAACTTTCCAAGGCACATGAAAAAGGCCATGATGAATTGCAAGCCTTACAGCCCAACTATAGTCCATGATCATTTGAAATACTTAAAAAAAACCAACTTGCAGCTGATCCCTGTAAAATGCCGTCGTCAAGGCACATCTGTTTTGATTCGTCGATAAAACGGAAAGGCACTCCCACACTTCAAAAGTTAATTTTTCTGTTAAAGATCACATACGTGTATCTCAAATTACAAACAAGATTTCACTGTTGTGTAACACACAAATTTACATCAACTCCTTAGAGGTTGGGTCATCGCTTGGTTTTTGTCAATGAAACGCTGATTTTGGGGCAAAATTATCAGGAAAGATACAATAAAAGTCTCCAGTTGAATACAGCGTCTACTTGTTGGGAACACAGCAAAGACTGTCATGGATTTTTTTTCAAGAATGTCGAATCCATCCATGTTTAGCAAAGTGACAGCGGGTACCAACCGTATAATAACCATAAAATAATCGTGTCACTTTTGATAAATACCCTAGCCCCACTGATAATTGGGATGAAGTTATAGGAGACAAAGTTGGCACATCTGTGGCTTGGAGGTTCCAACAATAAATTTAGAATAACAAAATGAAAATCAGTTTTTCCTTTTTCCTAATATAAAACGCATTGGCCAAAGCTAGTTTTCTTAAGTGACAAACTGATTCTCCAACCCAAGTTAAAAAAAAAAAAATCACCTTATTCACGTAACCATAGGTGAATACTTGCTTATACAACATCAAGGTCAACGTTTTGTGCATAGTTGTTACCTAAAATGACATATTGTCGGCTCAGAGCTATAAAGTCGTTAATTGCAATCTCATACCTGGCATGTCTGTAATGATCAAAAGGGTGGTAACAGAAAAATGGGAATAAATTTGGAAAAGTAAATAAAAATCCAGAAATAAATGTCTTTCTTAGAAAATGAATGCTTCTTTTTGGTAAACATTTACTTTGGAGACCACACTAAATTCAAATCCAATTTCATAAAATCCACATAAACTGCCTGAACAACCTTATACTTCTGAGCCGATGATACGCTGTTGTAACAACTCTGAATACCAATCTACTCCTTAATGAAAAACATTTTCCCGTCGCATTGTCCCGTTAGTTTGACCACTGTCACTGCAATGCTCACTACTGAATTCTAGGAGAAGGCGGACCGAAGGGGGGAAGAGGCCGGGTGGGTTGGTTGGCTCCTCACCATTGTATTGTTGGCTCTCTCAATTCTTCCTCAGTTAGGTGTCGGGGTGGTGGCCGGTGAGACTGTTTCAACATGAGGTCATCTCCGATGTCGCTAATGACTTCTAATGCCTAGTTTGAAATCAAATGAAACCAAATCCAAGTTTGAATCTTTGACTTGTGGAAAAATTATTTCATCAATCGGTCAAAACACAAATACCAACATTTGAATCTTTGATCATAAACACATACCTGTAAATGCCCTGCCTTTCACCATCTGTGGTCCCTGGATCGAACCCTGGACCAGATTGTTGCATGTTGATTTGGGTTTTAAGTCCTACCTAATTGCGCGGGTTTTCACTATTTTAAGTTTTCTGGCCAAATCTAAAACTGAACATTTCCTCATTGTCATCTCTACAGGGTCCTTTGTTTTCACTACCAGAAAGATAACTAATAACTACTTACAGAAAATGCCGTGATGAGAAACCATTAATCGATGATTATTCAAATTTCCGTACACTACCAATTCAATGCATTAGAAACTGACAAAGTTATTCACACTTGCAGTGGGCGTTACCGAAAATGATAACAATTCTGTGCTTCCTTTGAAGCCTGATCAAGAACAACTTCCATGCTTATAAAGTCTGGGGGAAAAAATATAAGCACAGGGCTCAAATTTTGGTAAAAAATCCAGAAGCGGGGCTTGTAGTTTACAGTTTTTACTGGACCTGGGGTCGGTTTCACAAAGCACTAAGACTTATCTTAAGATGAGTTGTCAGTATCGCCATAGTGATTTGTATTGTGACATCACACTTTGCTTAGCAATTAGGAGTGATTTTGAGTTGAGATCAATCTTAGCTCTTTGTGAAATCGAGCCCAGAACATTTGTTAAACAGTGTCACAATGAAACTGTTTTTATTTGAACAAGCACTAAGAGAAGATTTAATCATGTCTTATGGTAACACTTTCACACTCCACAGAATTGAAAGCTATTTATCAGACTCTAAGTCACCATTTGAACATAATTTTTAAAATTAAAGATGAGGTAAGTAGTTATTATTCAAAAACTCCGTAAAAAAAAGAAGTTTTCTGTGAGTACATTGAAAGTGAAAGTTAACTGGCCTTACAGTTTATTACTGGCCTGATGCTAAAAACACTGGCCTCGGGCCTGCGATCCAGTGTGAATTTCGAGCCCTGGAGTAGCAGATAAAAAAAAAACACATTGAAAATGTCCTTACCCTATCAAGCATCTCCTTTGTGTGTGCAGCTGAAAGACAGATTCTTATTCTTGCTTCGATGATCGGTGTAGCAGGGAAACCAACAGCAACTGTTCCTACGCCCCTGGCTCGACACAAGCGACTAAAAGCACTGAATCCAGAAAGACAGAGATTGGTTTATCAATTAACATTAAATTTGATGATTTTGTTGGATTTTCTTTAAAAAAACAGCTGGACTACTCCGTCAATTTCATTCCTTTCAAGACTTTATGTACAAGACACCACTGCAGTATGGTGCCCTCTTGCACAGGTCAAAAGGAGGCCAACCTTATGTGCCGTGTGTTTTAATGTTCGCTACCTTATAAAGACCGAGGACAAACCAAAACAAAAAAAGATCGCCATTGGAAAATTCTACAAGGAGTGCTCCACAAGGAATTTCCTGTACAAAGTAGATGGGAGGATGGTAAGTACAGGGAGAAAGGGAAGAACAAAAGATGTCTCCACAAAGATGTAAAAAATAGAATGTGCGTACGTAGGTGTGTGATTAACTCATAATCACCTTACCTCTTGGATGGAGGCTGGATGACGCCTATGCAAAAGGTCCATTGCGACTATT
>CM021526.1:3849173-3865242 GCA_010994315.2 Pisaster ochraceus | reverse complement strand
CTTTACTTCCCATCCGAAGGAAGAAGCAATGGCTAAGTGTCTTGCTTAAGGACATAATATGAATAATATTTGCAGACTCTCTTGTTTTGTTTGGTTCAATTCACATTTTGTATATCTTGGAACAATATCAAGCATAAAGTCTGATGCACAGGGCACTTCCACTGGAAAATTTTGAAGTCAGTGGAAAACTTTTGAGGGAGCACCAAGGCCAAGAGCAACAGAGGCCATGGCTTCCGTGTAATTCCAGGCCTGCAGAAGTGTACAGGAAATACATGTTGTAAAATATTGTAACAGTGACAGACATTAATGAGTTCCATCATTCATTCATTCATTCATTTAACTTGGTTTGTTCATGGAGGTAGTACCTCCATGGTTTGTTGTAGAGTAAAAAAACTGAACAACAGTCTGAAGACTAAATACACATCAAGTGTTTTTGTTTATTGTTTAGATGATCTTCCCAGCAAGGTAACTCGGCAAAGCTCCCATAAGGGGATATAAACACCAAGCTGGCAACAGCCAACCTCTCACGTACAAACATTGGTTTAACATCTGTGATTATAAAATGCACAAATCAATTAGTTGTGATTCAGTAACTACATGACAATACTAAATTCTAGTCATTTATTGTGAAAGCAGCTGTTAGCTTGGCCGGAATTTGAACCGACAACCTTGTGATTGCAAGTCCTGCAGTCTAACCACTTGATTATGGTGACTTGCAACTTCATAAAAAAAGTTACAGTAGAAATGCCAGGTAAAGAAGCTGTTGAATTGTATAAAAGTACAAAATAAGATTACTTATGTGAAAAAAATGTGAAAAAAAAACCCCACTTGTGTAGTTTGTATTTGTTTCAAACACTTGTGAAACATGTACACGCGTACGTATTTCTGTATTAACTCCAACCACCATTGTCTCCCCGGCACGTTGTTAAATGCATTGAGTATGAAAACATGGTTGAAATGAAAAACCTGCTTAAATGCAGCAAAATGCATTGTGAAGTGAACTGGTTTATGCCAGCCTTGGCCCTGGCAACAATAAGCACTGGAATTCGCCTGGGACTGTGGGAGTGCACATGGACTATGCCAAGGCCATGTATTGTAGAGCCCTGCAGAACACAACACAGTGCATGGGATCTTTAAGTTAAACTGCTCACTGAAACAAAATACAATATTTTCCACTCGGCGCATCCGGGTGTACTTGGCGAGGACAGGGTAAATTAATACCTCTTTGTTTAATTTGGGATTGAAGAAACCCTTGGGAATGGTTTTGAAAGGAGAGCCAATTTTCTTTGCGCTCCGGAAATGGTTTTTATTCACGGCCCTTTAACCCCAACTTGTTTTGTGTTCACGGCTAACATGTTTCTAAGGCCAACATGTTTCTCACCTTTCCTAAAAGTGTTTCTGAATTGAACATTTAATGCTGCTACCCCCCCCTGAATAATGCATCAAAGAAAACATCCCAGCTACATTTAAATGCAGCTCTCAGACTCACAGTACGCAAGGTATACCATTACCATGTCCTGTTAAAACTGTAATTTTACCCAAGACTTCCCATGAAAAGATAGAACGTAATTATGCATCTCAACTCGTTCATTAACCATAATTGCGTTCCACAAATCAAGAAGTCCTGTGTACATCAGTGTTTGTTTGTGACTGCTGACCAAAAATTTGATTAGTTTCATTGTAAAAAATATGTATATACTGTAAATGTTACATACAGGGACAGGAGTACCAATTAAAATTTTATCGTTACCATGGAAATAAAAATTGAATACAATAAACAGAACAAAAGGTTTTTTTCAAAGTATAAGTGGCAATCTAGAGCAAGTTAATTGTGGGGAGCTGAAATTCTAATACAGATCCGTTTACGATTAATGATACACCACAGCATTGAAGCATGAAAACCCTTAATGGTGCACGTGAACCATTCGGTTGCAAAATTACCGATTGTACATAAGGCACGCGTGTACCGGTACACTTAAAAGCACAATTAACTTGCTCTAGATTGCTACTTATACTTTGTAAAAAAAACTTTTGTTCTGTTTATTTTGAGTCCCCATCAGGGTTTGCCTTTAAATTTAACTCATTTAAAACTGGTCCGTTAACTTTTTCAATGACTAGCCAGTGGAACCAGTTGGCTCCCCGTTTCACTGGTCCGCCAGCTCTTTTACTCGTCCATGTTTCAGATGAAACAAGCTATGTACATGTTCTAACAGTAAACACTTTCCCACCATTATGCCTAGCAGCTGGCCCCACCTAAGATGCAACAGGTATGGAGAAACTGAACAAAGATTGAAGCACCCTTTCTTTCTTATACAATCTACAGCTGAAGTACTACTAAAGAGGGACTCCGAGGTCAAATTCAGTTTTGTGATCTACTCATTTTGCAATAGAAAGTGTCCTAAGAGAAAGGGTTGGGGGGGGGTGGGTTGCACCCTCTGGACCCCACTAATCGCTGCTAAAAATTTGGACACCCTGTTTTTCAATCCAGTCAAGTTTTGACACCCTATTTTCAAATCCTGGCTAAAAGCCTGGTTTCATGACGTCACATATTATTTCAAACTTATAGTCCATACGTATGTTTTTGTACGGAGAATATTTAGTTCATTCCTGAAGGTATTCAATCAAAACCGCATTTGATTTGACCTTTTGACTAGCACAAAAACTTCCTCTTTGTATTGTACAGACCCATTTGTTTTTGATGTTCAATGGCGTCATGTTTCAAATTGTGCTAAGAAAGAGTATCAGATAAAATGAAATTTTACACCATTTCAACGAGAGGTAAGAGACTTGTATTTTTTCCCCAACTTTCATGAGGACTCTATAACTGAAAAGTTAGTGCATCACAAAACTGAATTTTAAATTGAAGCTCCTCTTTAATCTGTGAGGTGTGTACAGAGAAGAAAAAAATCAGACACTGTAAGGTACAGTTGCTAAAACTACCCAGGATATATGCACTGTAAAGTTTTTAGGAACAGCATTTGGTATTGGCATTGGCTTAAGGTCAAACAAATGAATTGTTCTTAGAAACTGAGGAGAGTGGAAATTCATTATGCCCAGTAAAATGTATTGGTTTATAGAACGCTATGTATAATACTGGTGTCTGGCTTATGCATTAAATAGTGTGTCAAAATGCACAGTAAAAGGAAACAAGCTTGTGAAGCAGGAAGTTTACAATTCAAAACTACTGACAATGTTTACAGTCTGTACAGGTACATGTACTACATGTTTAATCATTTCATTAAAGGTACGTGTACTCTGCCCTTGGTTAAATCACGGTACAGTTAGTTATGGCAAAAAAACCCATTAGGCCTACATTTTGATCAATTCATTTTACTCCGACACTATAGAACATAGGCATTGACGTCACCAAGCCGCCCTCTTAGAAGTAAACAGATTGGTGGAAACAATGGAAACGCACAGATTTATACAGGATTGGCCAATGAACAACCTCCTTTTTTAGCTGAGGGCCCCCTACTCAAATGACGTCATGCGCATCTACATTGTAGGTCTACCTCAGATCATGGGGGATGGATAAATTCAGTCTTTTCTTTTCCCAAGATATTGTCCAGTAAAAGCAACAATTGAACTACTATGAAGCCCCATTGGTTCCACTTGAATGAGATGTATTTCACAGCACCGCTTTATATCTTGTGGCCGCCACTTATTATCTTGCAGCCGCTACTTACTATCTCACGGCCGCCACTTATTATCTTGCGGCCGCCACTTGTTATCTTGCCTCCGCCACTTATAATCTTGCGGCCACCACTTATTATCTTGCGGCCGCCACTTAGTAAATTGCGGCAAACGTACCGTTTCCCTGTCCCCGGTCAGCCCAGCTTGGACACATTTTGAATGCAGCCATCTGTATCCTTGGTGATTTCCTTGGTTTGTCCGGGTGTTAACAATGAACATGGACACATCTAACAAGTCAGATTTGTGTTTTCTCCTGAAAAGTCCAAGTTTGCTCAATTCACGCTTTAGGGTCCGCATACTGATTATGATTCCACGATTCGCTGCCAACTGCCAAAGAGCACAGGATTTCCCTGTAATTTAATCCAACCTGGAAATAAACTTGTATCAATAACTCCCGTTCCATGTTGTCAAGGGCGTCGATCACTACTGAATAGTAGGGGGGACCGGCGAGCAAGTCTTGAAAAAAAAAAATCTTACATAATAGGCCCAAAATACCATTCTGCGCGCGGTCCATCAGAAAAAAAGATGAAAATGAAAACAACAATTCACCGTTTGTTCGCTATTCTTTTATTTGAACAAAAAATGTACTGAATGATTTAAATAAAGGAAATTATGTATATTTTTATGTTTTGTTGCATATTTCTAATGAACAGTCAATCAAAAAGTGGGGGGGACATCTGATATGCTGTCCCCTCCAGTCTAAAAAGTGAGGGGGACATGTCCCCCCCGTCCCCCACCCATAGACGCCCTTGCATGTTGTCCAACATTGCAAAATACCGACAACACGACTTTACGTCCTTATGAATGAAAAACAACCTGCCCCAATGTCTGTGTTCAATTACAAAATTTGAAGTTGTGGCCGCAAGATAATAAGTTGTGGCTGCAAGATAATAAGTGGCGGCCGCAACTTACTAAGAGGCGGCTGCAAAGATAATAAGTGGCGGAAGCAAGATAATAAGTGGCGGTGCTGTGAAATACATCTCATTCAGTGAAACATGGACTTGTCAAATGGCTGGCACCAATGGGGCTTCATTAAATACTATACTTGGTGAAAGTCCCCAATGTATGCACCATGGAGATTGCTGTACATTACACAATCCCTCCCAAATCCCACGTAAACTTTTGTAATGTTCTCCCTTAACAGTGGTACACCGGCCACCTGCCAGATGAAACACACACAGAACCAGTCAAAATCCTGTCACACTTTTCCTGGCTGGCTAGTTTATAGCATACTGTGCATGTTCAGGGCTCAGGGCTCAGGACTAGAATTTGTTTTACAAGACCAGAATCAAAATGAGTTGAACAAGCACTCAAAAGAAGATCTATTTCATTTGTGTTTATATGTTTATATGTGTGTACATGTACTTCGATACTCTTGAAAGAAAATTGATAGATAACTATCACTTTCATAGTCAACATTTGTTCACAAAGATATTATAGGCCTACATTTACAATGGGGTATTTTAATCAATTGAAAAACACAAGACCACCAGGCTTGAGTTTACCTGCCTGATGCTAAAATCACAGGTCTCGGGCCTGTGGTCCAGTGTTAATTGGAAAAAAAATTTAGACAGCTTTTTGTGTTCCCCATCAAACCATTACCATTCCTGGGTCACATTTCTAGTTACGCTAATGAGTTCCTTTATTTGGTTACAGCACTAAGGAAGGAATTGTTATATTTTAATTAAGTCCCTTTACATAGTGACATACATGCACACCAGGTGTAAACATGCAAACACTAAGTCATGTACTTTACTATTAATTAAATGACTCAAATTTGCGCCAGACCATGGAAACTGAAATTAAACAAACAATATCGCTGGGCTAGTACAGGCAACTGTTTGTGTACGTTATTCAATCCATGTTTGCCCAGGGTGACTAAACCACATGAGTGAATGAACACACTGGGTCAATTCATTGAGCCCTAATCAAACATTAGCCCCCAACCTCATGAAACCAAAAGCACTCAGAATAAAAACAATAATTAACCAACTCAAGGACTAATTCACTAAATACATATTGCATTTTTACACGCTGACTCCATGAATTAAATAGATTTAATTGACAAACTTTCTTACCCTGCGAGTTCCACCTTCATTGCAATGACCTCGTCTAACAATAATTTACATTTTATTAATGTTTTTTAGTTGCTCTTTGGTTGTACTAACTCAGATTACTTTGGTTGTACTAAGTAACTAAACTCTTTCGTGATAACTTTTAATCTTAATTAAATCAAGCTTTCCAGGTTTATGAAACAATACAAAATATGTCCTGTCTTTTAACCTTATGTCATGTGCAATTTGTGTGCAATTTGTGTATCTTAGTAGATCTTCTCTGTTAAAATAATTACTTTTGCAAGTTGTATTTTGATCATAGTATTATATCTGGTTATTTCTCATATCTGGCTGGTCCGGATTTTTATTGATGTTTTGTCTTTGTAACACTTTAGTGTTTTATTTAGTAAGCATGTCATTTTTAGTAATTACCTTGTGATACTACCGACCATGTTTTGTGTTTTAATCCTAAATAAATAAATAAATAAATAAATAAATGAGTTGATAAATAAATAGATAAATATGAATTTCCTATGAATGCACAAGGCCTGGAATTTCATCTTTGAGAGGGCAAGGCTATTTCCATTTTGCAAAGGGCCTTTCCACTGGAAAATCTTGAAGTCTATGGGAAACTTTTGAACTGGTACACAAGGCACCCTTGGTATTGCCTCCGTGCACTGGATACAGACTGCTTCAGTTCAAATTCCAGCAACTTTCAACAACGTGTTGAACTGCAGTATCATTATATTGGTCCCGCCCTGATTTACGTAATATAAAACCATACATGACAGATAAAGAATTTGGAAACTCCCCGTGCTGTTATGGACCTATCAAACCTGAAAGTGGCACCACTAAATACAGGATGACTAACATACAGGCTGTACAAAGTTCACAGGCTACTGATTTTTAAGGAGAAAACGTTCCTCAGTCTAAATTATGATCGAGTCTAAGAAATGTGATTTTATTTTCTACAAAATAGTTTCAGAGAGATGCAAGTTTCGTATAAAACAAGTCGCTGATTTTGTTTTGAATTGGAAACTTTGTTGTTCATAAATTTCAGTGGAACAACTGAAATCTATCCACTGTATTTGGTACTGGGGTCAGTTGGTGATTTGTGTGGGTGATCGTGAGGTTTCCATTTTGCCGAAAAATCATTGACCCTAAACATGTCACAGGCATCTATCAGAAACAATCAAATTGTAGTTTTAATACAAGCATTTTAAAAGTTTCCCCTCAAAAATGTTTTTTGTTGTTGTAATCTATACTTTGTTTTCGCAGTATTGCTGGAAAAAAAAATCAACAAGTTTTAATAAAACTTTCACAGGTTTGTTAATTGAAATCTTTAGTTTTGTTTTTTTCAAAAACAATGCAGGCAACATTCCTAAAAAATGCTCAGCTTCCAGAATCAAGTAAAAATTTGCAAGGCAAAAATGATTGTTTCAAGTAGGTTAAACCCATTGGCTTGACTTGAAATCCATTTAGACTGGACCGCAGGCCAGAGGCCAGTGGTTTTTAGCCTCGGGCCAGTAAACTAAACCCCCGGACAAGTTTGTCGGTCTGGTGGTTAAACATTCTCAAGCTAAACTATGTATTTAACTATAAAGTAATATTCTGACCCTGGTGGTCCAGTGAAAATTTGAGGCTGCAAGTCAAGTGGTCTTGTGATTTTTTTTTCAACCAAAATTCAAGCCCTGCTTTAGGCCTAATATGCATTTCCACCCTCACCCAAACACTGCATTGATCTTTCATTCAAAGAATTACACAACGAATCTATATTTCTGCACAGTCACTGACTGAAGACAGTGAGTGAGCATCAACAAAGAGTTCAGTCAGTCTGTGGAAACTGCGCCAAAAAACTTGATGCTGATCTCTTTGTCGCCCCAGTCAAAGGTGTTTGCACACTGACTCCCTTGACTTCACATAAAGGACGTTGGCTGTATGGATGACACCAAATTCACGTGTTTGGGATACCAGCAAACAAATCAATAAATGCATGGATGATGAATCTGTCAACCACTACACCACTTAGCAACTGCCTCATTAGTGTGTAAGAGAAAATAAACAAAAACAACACCCAGACATTCCTTTCCCAAAAAGTTATATATTAGCTGTCCTTAATTTTGGGACTCATGCAAATTCTTTCAGTAAAGATTTGAGCATTTAAATTCAAAGTTTCCCACTTACATGGACACTCTTTCAGTGATAAGCCAGTAACTTGTCCTTTAACTACTGTAGTCCATGTCCCAAATCCTTCTTTTACGGGAAATGGATTTATAGAACTATTCAATTCCCCCAAAGAAGGACTGGGGTCAGTGGGCCCAAACAATTTAAGTGCTTTTTGACAGGGTCAGGCATAATTTGGTATAAAGTGACATAAGAAAAGAGGACATTGTAGGAATTAGGCCATATGCTAACCAAATTGCCTAGGTTTCATGTATGATAGTACACATTTTTTGTGATCAAGTGTTATTTAATGTAACAAATGTACATAATCCATAACCTATTATTCAACAGTCTAAAATCGCAAATCTGGCCTGTAGATCTAAGCCACTGCATTGGTCAATTGATAAGATGTGTGCACATGTTCTTGACTAATAAATGATAAAAAGAAGCGTAATATACACAAACAATGCTTAACACTAAGTGAGAACAAAGTAATGTTCTAAATTTCTAGGCCAAAATCTTTAAAAGGGTGGTGCATTGTACACAAATATTATGTGTTTAATGCATTAATAATTAATTGGAAATCAACATGATCTGGGCTTTTGCTTAAACACCCGCTGCGGATTATACATGTACACACTGTAATGTATCCAGATTCTGTTCAAATGGGTGGCTTATTGCTCACACTTGATAGTGCACAATGCAAATTCAGGGCAATTTTCTGTCCGTCACTAAAGTTCAGTTTTTGTTTTGTATTCAATAAATCAGTCTATGACATACAATCCTGGGCAATGGAACCAGGTGGGAAAGTCGGATTTTGAACCCCCCCCCATGATATTTTAACATCATGCTAATAACAGATAAATAAAAAAAGAAAATTTTTGTGGTGCACGGAAGTGATGTACATGTATTTAATATCATTTATAAACCCCCTTTTTAAAAGTGCTCTTTCTGATTAAATGAACACATCAAGGACAGGAAGGATTAACGGGAGGGGGGGCATAATAGTTGTGAGAACAAAAAAACCTCTGTCCTTTGATGGTCAGTTCAAATGGAGTATCTGAGGGAATGCTTTTAGTAGATATGAGCCACAGCGCAGCCTCGTAGT
Organism: Pisaster ochraceus; assembly: GCA_010994315.2. Lineage (NCBI taxonomy): Eukaryota > Metazoa > Echinodermata > Asteroidea > Forcipulatida > Asteriidae > Pisaster > Pisaster ochraceus. The sequence continues at coordinate 3,856,224 of CM021526.1, read as the reverse complement.
GTCACTTACCTGTGCTATCATGCAGCAATCGGCAATGTGCCTAATCGCATGACTTACATTTGAAGGACCAAAAGTGCACTGGGGTATTTTGTTTGTTCCTTCCAACGACATAAAGAAGATGCCTAAGAAATGTCAGGTTTCTTGGTTCCTTTTTTGAATGACAAGAGTAAAATTGAATATGTTTATTCATCAAAATTGTATGCATCGAAATTCCCATGGTAACACTCCCTTGGGATTGTGTCATAAAATAGTCATCAACGAGCCCTCAATCAATCTACGTGTACCACCATCGCTACCACAGGTGTCTTTTACAGGCTTGGCATCACTACCTTACACCTTTGAGATTACTTGCATTTCAAAGCAATTTGTCGGACACTATGAAGGGATGTCGATGTAATTACATCCAAACAACATATGACTCCGAAGCGACTACAGGATCATGTGTACTGTACACCACAGTTCCATTTTGTAAATGGAACAACAATTTGCAGCTAAATCATAATCCATGGAGGGAAGGTGTATGAATAACACCGTACTGACTCCTCTGAAATACATGTAGGCCCAACAGTTTCACATGATGAAAGTTTTCACCCTGACTTCAGAACTTCTAAATCCGGGGGTAGTTCACTCAAATTACAACAGCTTTAATGTACGTTGGTTACACCAAGCACTACATACATGTAGCAGCATCAAGCACTAAGAAAAATGGTTCCACTTTGTATATAAATCCCAAACTTGGTACCCCAAATGCCATTTAAAAGAGAGAAAAAATGCCCTCCCCCCCAAAAAACATAACAAAACAAAACATTAATTTATCAATCGCATCTCTGAACCCTTGGCTACATGCCAAAAAGAGTTTTTGTATTATATGTCGGTCTTCTTTGATTGACGGAACCTTTTTGAAGCAGTAATGAGACCTATCAATCAGACTTCGCAAATGAAAAATAATAACCAATCGATGGAAATCAATTTTTGTACGTAGTGTATATGCACTTCCTCAGGATGTCCAGCCATTACTGCAAATTGGTTTAATTTTTTAGAACAATGTCCCGACTCCTGAACGCTATTTTTCAAACTTATACAGAAGATTAATAACTTTGCATCAAGAAATGATGTAGTTTAAAAGAAACAGAGGATAATGAAATCTAGTCTGCCAGGAATTTCTTTTCTATAGAGGTATTTTCTGATCCATTTATTCCAATCTAAACACTTGTTTTTACAACTTGCTATTTGCTAATGTACAGTACACACATGTACAGTATATTCGTAAGACTGTGCACGAGTAGTGAACAGCTCTTGTATTTTGGGTCACGTGACATTGTGATTGTTAGGTCATTAAAACCCTGAATGGCCATAAACATTTGCTTGCTCAGAGGTTTACAGTGCTCCTCCATGAGAAGCATGGACTCACTCTCCAAAAATAAAATCCCTGTCACTATTTGCTCAATCTCCCAAGGCTAAATAAACCACAAAGACATACCAGCAAGTCATTTCAAAACTCTAACTCATTCTGTAGCTTCCATTGGAAAATCTTCAAGTCTATGGGCATGATGGGAAGCTTTTGAAGGGGCGGGCACCAAGGCAACAGAGGCCAGAGCCTCCGTGTAATTCCAGGCCTGCTGCTGCTTCATTTGGTATACGGCTAGTAACATTTTGTATCAGGGGCTGCACAAATTAATTTTGCCATTAATTGTATTACTATTAAATTAGTTAAAAGTATAAGAGACTCCCTTCTTTCGTGGATATAAAATGTTTTCTAATGCTTCTTGCAACAGAATTTTCCAGAAACTCCCCAACTGTAAATTTTGTACCTATTTCATAAAACCTGTTTTCAGTGCTGGTGATAGCTAATAGTTAAAGTGAGGAACTAGGTCTGAAAAAAATGTAGAATTAAAATATTGCCATGTACATGTGTACATTTTGGTATCCAAATGTATTAAAGGTTCTTCCTAAAAGGAATGCAAGTATCATTTTGTTTTAGATTTTCCCCACACTGCCAGGCAGCAGAAAATGTGCCAATCAATTGTGACTCGGAAAGTCACACTTTAACAGATTTGGCTTTGAATTGAAGACAAATGAAGATTGTAAAACCCTGCATGTCTCTTTAGGAGCACATTATTTAAAATATTTTTGAAAACCTTGGTTTTTCACGTACTCCTTTCAAGTGTGAAGGAAATAAAATTATCAGCTTTAATAATTGGTCTTCATGTACCAGTAAATGTTCAATACAATGTCAAGATGAACCTGTCAAGTTCTAACAATATCTAAACAGTCATTTAGTGGAATTGTCTTCACGCGTTCTATATTCCAAACAAGCTTGAAGTTACACTCTATCAACTCTTTGGCTCTGATAGCAGAACCTCATTGTTCTAAGTAATTATGATAACTGTAGCCCTCGTTCCCTCCGACAATCGTAGACTGAAGCGTTACATTTAAATTAATGACAAACAATTAAAATTTTGCAAATTTTAACACACACATGGTCCATCACAGCTCTAGTCTTGTGTTCAAGCCTGAGGGGGATGTGACCAAGAGCTACGATTAAACTACGAATGATACGAGATTCATGTCAGTCTTTTCATACTTTTTAAGCAACATTTGGTCAATTCCAATGTAGTTGCAATAATCGTAACTTTCCATCCTCCAATGGAAGGATGGATGGGTTATGACTATCACAACTATTTCCGATGATGCCAAGACATCTGATTTGTCAGAAATGGCTCGACAATTGATGCAGTTCCAGCATCAATCATCAAAGGAGGCTGGCCAGGCCATATGGTGATTATTGCAATTGATAAATAATTGACTTGTCTAATCATTCCCTCAAGGCTTAAATACAACAAAGGAACATAATACTTGTATGATGTTCTAAGGTTAATACTCAATTAAATTGCCCATCATTAAAGAGCAGCAATGGTAACATTAATAAATATTTAACTTGAAAATAATATTTTAAAATGAATCAACCGATTGAGATCACTGCACGGATGAAGTAAACAATATGATTAAAATCAAGAACCCCAACTGTAATTATTAGTGTATCAATCGTACCTCGTGAGCAGATGTGTCTGGTTTCTCTTCATAATGATGTCCAACAACATGACCATTGCTAACCGGCGAGCAATGACCGTTGGCCGATCCATTCAGAACCGCTCCCGCCCTGCCGTTCACAACACCATTTTTCCCCGCAGACAGAACCGGCTTCACCTTGGTCTCGTCTCTCCTGGGCAGTTGCAGAATCACCGTGCCATTTTTCCCAGCCCGGGTGCGTAGAGCCATGTTTACGTTCACGGTTCTCATCTGGATTCGCTGAAAAACTGCTTTTAAATTTAACTGTAAATTTCACTGGTTCGTTCTTCTCAAGACTTTTTTACATAACTAATCCCACTGCTCAGTGTCTACAGTGGTTTGTGTTGGATACAGCAAGCATACGGGGGGCTGGCCGTAAAGCACATGCATGAGTGCTTGTATGGTGTAATACTAAACGCATGTGTGTTACATATGTTTGTTGTGCCCTTTGAATGCTGCACGATACAACATATAACACGATACTTTATTTGCTGTAGCTCTGGCCGACTGAGAGTCACCTGACCTCCCATGCATTTTGCACACTTGGGCGGGGTCGACGATCAGCATGACCGTGTACGTACAACACGGAGTAGCGCGAAAGTTATCCTCGACCCCAGCAATTAATAGTGCAGTCGTGTACGTGTCACCAGCCTTTACGATCTAGTCAACCCCTGGGAAAAATGCTAATACTCGGTCTAAATTCACTTACGTCCATGTACTAATAATGAATAATGTATAAGATGTCGACGTTACTTGGCTACGTGTGAGACGTTCAAAATAAAACGCGGTTACTGACACCCAACCGCAGTTTCTAGGAAAACGTAGGTTCCTTATAGTATTTATCCGTAGTAAGTAGATTGTCTACAGTAACACACAAAATTACAGTATGTTTTGTCGATTGACGATTACTATAGAGTTGAAACGTTGGAGACTAATTCCTACTCCTAGTGTGAGTTAATCAGCAGGAGAACTTATGGTCACACGAGAATGCAAAAGTGTACTCATTGGTCCCAGCTGATTCCGTAAATATAGTAGGTCAATTTCTCATATTAAGAACGCTACAGCAATGTAGATACAAATAGTGTCACCGCAAACCAAATACGATAAATATTGTCTATTTTGGGCATACTAGTTCTTATGTACAAACATAAAGTATGTCACACGGTCACTACCAAAGTTTAAATATATTAAGTTTTCTTACAAATAATGACGGTGTCGTGAATGAAATATAAAGATACACTAGTACTACTAGTACTAAATACAAACCAATGACGTATTCATCCCCGTTGAACACGATGCAAAATCGTGAGTAATATGTATTGGTAATTGATTATTAATTATTGTATTGCCGCTCAAAGTGTGCTGAACATTTTTGTTGTCTTGTGTTGTCTCGTGTGTTATGTTCTGTCTTAAAGAACATTTATCCTTTTGTTTTGAGTTATCCTGATGATTGGTGAATCGCCCCCCCCCCGTAAACAACATTTATTTATTCATTTAAAAACTGACTCCACGGCAGTAAAGTTATTAACAAGAAGTCCCCTCGATCCACTAAGCGAAATAACGTAGTCCTCGATTTCTAGTACATTCCGCCCATGACCGAGCACAGTTCTTTTCAGAACTAAGTGAGCCCAGTCTCCGATTTCCCGAAATCTACTCCGCGGCAGCTAGGATGAAATAGCAAGACAAGTTCTCAAAGAACAACAAATCCACAGCAAAGTAGATATACAGGGTGTACCGCAAACCAAATATATTTTAGTTTATCATGGGGACCAATCATGGAGGAAGGAAGTGACTACAGTTTTCAAAGGCGCCCCCTGGAGCAATTTTACATTCTTTTATATACAAATATAAAATTGTCTCTGAGACAATAATGTTCAAAGATCACACAGAAAACATGGCAAATTGTCACATATCAAACCATTGATAATCTTTGTCCGCTCTAATGTTGAGGTGAGCTTGTAACCATGGAATATAGGATTCCCGATTCCCGCCCACTAATAATGAGTTACGCAAGTAGCATAGCTCCACCCACATTGAGGCATCAAAAACTTACCTCATTAATATTTATATCGCATGGATATTTGTGAAAACAGAGCAAGCGACGTTTCGATCGTCCCCGCCCCCACGCTGCTGCGCTCTATTACTAGCTCAATCGAGCTAGCTGTGGCGCTTCAGCCCCCAGAGCCGGCCATGCAGAACACACATTGATGAATGAAGGAAGGTCATCAGTAATTGCGGTAAGTTTGAAACATAAAGTTTGGAGTAAAAATGACCTCTCAAACCATCGAGGATTTTCAAAAATTGTGACTAAATCAAACAACTTGAATTCACGGTTAAACATTATCCTCGCAGGTCACGCAGATGGAAAACGAACCGTTCACTATTATTATACTGCTGATGATGGGGTTGCTGTAGTTCTACGCGTTTCTACCCCGTCTTGTCACTGTCATGTCACTGTCAGTGTCAGCTTGTTAATTTTTTTACAGAAACGAGGCTACGCTGGAAATGATAGGGACAATGCAACAACCCCCAACTAGTCCAACAATCGTTAAAGGCAGCAGCAGACAGCTTCGCAAATCTGTCAGGGTAGGAAATTAATTTTGGTCTACAAACTTTTAGTTTTATGTGAATTATAAACAATTTACAATTAAAAATTACGTACTTACCGTGCATGCTTACAGGTTACGATTATCACAACTATTCAATGCCTAGTTAGTTTTACGAATAAACTTTTAAAAACTTTTCTCCATTTCCCATTTGCTTTGAACACTTACACAGTTAAGCACAAAGGTCACGAAATCGTCCAAAAAGCCGAAAATCAAATGCGAGCGACTTGCCTCGTCGGATGCAGATGTTTCAGTTTCCGACGAGGCAAGGTCAAAGTTAACTGACCAACCAGATGGATCTGTTCCAAACCAACCCTTGGCAGAAGATTATGTCATTTCGAAGAGGAGGAAGAAGAGGATGCATGTTAGTACATGTAAGTCTCTTTCAATAAAGAAAAGGAGGAGTAAGCACTCAGCTGAAGAGAAATGTGATCAAAAGAAATGTGATGAAAGAAAGGAGTCTTCCTTTAACAGAGCTGGTGATTCAAGGAAAAACATGTCTGAGGAGAGGAGAGCTCTACACAGGGTTCATGAGAGGTGAGAAGTTCAATAGACCCCTTGCAAGCTCAAACAGCGCCCTCACTCAGGTCAAAGGAAGACCTCTATTGGCTGAGAATTAGGCGTGGCGCGTACACGCTTTCACATTGCCTTTTTTTTTTAAACTCACAGCGATGGCGGCCTGGGCAAGGGGTCTATTGGTTTTTCTTAAGCTCATTATGATTATCATTGTAGTTTGGGTAATATTCCAAGATGCTTCTTTTTGAATTTGTTGGAAATTTATGCAAGGTGATCTAATTTCCGGAAGTGCAGGACTTGAATTTGAGGGGAAAAATCCACAAGACCGGATTTCACAATTTTTTCAGGGCCAGAACAGATTTAAAATGAGAAAAAGACCCACCTATACAGTGTCAAAATTAAACTGTTTTGATTTGAACTTAAGCTCAAAGAGAAGATTTATCTCATTCTTATGGATAACACTTTCCCACCCAACAGAATTGAAAGATATCTGTCAGATTCAAAGTCAACATTGAACATAATTTGAAAAATTAAAGATGAGGTGAGTAATTAAAAAAAACAAAAAACACAAGACCACTGGTCTTGTTCGGTTGTAAGTTTACTCGCCTGACGCTAAAAACACTGGTCTTTTGCAGTCCATTGTAAAATTCTACCCATGGATTTAATTCTTTTAACCAGGTCAAGGCAGTAAAATATACCAAAGTTGTGAAGAAATAACATTGATTTTCTCATTGTTTGAGGAGTAGACAGCGTCATCAGAGTCTGAATGATGCCATACAGGAGCTTGTGAAAGTATTGCCGCCCGGTGATGTCTACAGGAATATTACCAAAGTACGGAAAGGTTGAATAATCAAAATTAG
>CM021526.1:3776756-3800110 GCA_010994315.2 Pisaster ochraceus | reverse complement strand
TGTTGAGGGATGGTTGCAGCAGGAACTCAACAACGGCCAAGAGCTTCAAGATTCCACTCGTCACTCCTAAAAAGTCAATGCCAGCAAAGTGTGCTCAGGGCCAAGAGTCACGGCCCATAGAACACGATCAGGAACTGCCAAAGGCAAGAAGTTCAGCAGGCCCAAGGATCCGAGAGGGACTGTTTATGAGAACACCCGAGGGTAGCTTGTCCGATTTCAACTCGCCCAGTTCTTGGGATTCCCCTCAAGAACAAGTGGGTATTATTGAGAGTAGACATTCATTTCTGTCCCCATCTCCCCGGCTTCATCAGGGCCTACCAAGACAGAACAATCGGAGAAAGAGGACACCCAACCTGCACAATCTCATTCAGAAGCTGGCTTCCCCTGATAAGGAAAGAACCCCTGAAGTAGATCCCAGGTGTGGGAGTGGCGTTGGTAAGCAAGGAAGTCGGATTCCTGATGATTTGTGCACGCCAACAAATTCACATCACAGATTGACGTATGAGCATGAAGACAGTATTGATGTATCAGGAGCTATAATGAGGATCAGTCAAGTGAATTCACGGCTTGACAAGGATCCAGAACCAACCTTGGAGAAATCCCATCGCGACAATTCTGAAGATGGTGCCCATGAGGGTAAAAAGAGGTCAGCGCCACAACGCCGACTTCAGCAAGACCATCACCTGGCCAGCCCCCAAGAAGAATCAAGGAGGACTACTCATTCCAGCGAGAGAGAAGTTGGTGGTCTGTCCAACCAGACTCCTAAAGCTACTCAAGTAATGACTTTGTCCCCCTTGGTGACACCTGAAGTATCAGAGGTCCACCTGTCGAACGACACACCTGTTAATCACAGGAGTGATAGGCTGAAAGCTAGATCGAAGGGAAGTAAACGCTATGTGGGAGGTGTGATCAGAAGTCTACAGGCTGTTGAACAAGAAAGTCTTAGATCAGAGATTCCGTATGAAGGAAGAATGGCAGGTGCCCAAGAAGCCAGTGAGGATGACAACCATGATGATGATGATGATGATAATAAAACGGAAAGAGAATCACCAGTTGATGAGAAGGTAGAAAGTGAGGATGAGACAGCCGATGATGATGTCGACAAGAGACGAGATGAGGAGACCATGGTGCGGAAGGAAACATCAGAGACATCAGATCCAACTGATGTAGGGGTAGAAAAACAGGGTTAGTGATACTGTTTGCAAACAATCATATTGAAGAATGGACCTGATACAGGGATATGAAATTTCAGAATTTTATCTGTATTCAGTTCAGACCTTTTGATGTCTGCCTGGATAAAATCAATAGCTGTTATTTTCTTCAGATGTAAAGAAATCATGCTCTTTGATCTACTTTTCTAGCACTGAGGATACTGTTCCCAGAAGCTCTAAAACTTCACCTGTTACAAGACTTGAAATTAACACTGAACCACAGGCCCAAGGCCAGTGATTTTAGCGTGTCGGGCTAGTAGACTCACAACCAGACATGCCCGGTGGCCTTGTGTTCTTCAATTGATCACTAATACTTCATTGTGTAATACCTTTGTGAAAAAATGTTGACTATGAATCTGATTAATATCTTTGAATTCTGTTGAGTTTCAGGTAGTAACTTACCCGTAAGACAAATGAGATTTTCTCCTAGTGCTTGTTCAACTCATTTTGATTCTAGTTTTGTAAAAAATAATTCTGGTCCTGTAAAAGGTTGAGCTACAAGCCCTATGGTCTTGTGGATTTTTCCCCCAAATTGGAGCCCAGCATTACCAAGATATTGCATACCTCCTACAATTTCGAAGGTAGTTTCAGACCTTTTTTCAAAAATGACAAAAAGTTGATTCCTGATGACCCCTGCTGATTCTGTATCATTATATTACATCTTTTCAACTTCTATCGGTTTTGAAGATTTTGTGTGGGTTTTTTTCCAAAGTTTTAGAAAGCAAAATTTATTTTGAAACAGAGCAAACAATATTTTAATTCTGAAATTGCATTTTTTTTCTTCTTGTGGTCTTGTAAAAACACCCAACAGCTGAGGATAGTAATGATATTTCTTCACTGGACGAACCAATACATGAAGAGAGCAACCACCCAGAGTTGATTGAGCAGGGTGATGGACGGCAACGAAATGAAAGCTCAACCTCTGATGAGACGCCCAGGATACCCAAGGTAAATCCCCAGAAATCCGTGTCTCTACTTGTATTGTTCTGAATATTGTTTAAGAGACTGTTTGCATACTTTATAAAAAATATTATTCTTTATCCCCTATGCATTATGATGTCTATTAAACTGTCTGTGTAAATTGATGCTAATGACAGGATTCAAACCAGCCACTTGCATCAGGCATGCTTAGTGGTCAGGGCCCAATTTCATAGAGCTGCTAAGCACAAAAATTTGCTTAGCATGAAATTTCTTCTTTGATAAAAACAAGATTACCAACCAAATATCCATGTGTTGCATATTGCTTGTTACTGGTAGTCAGCTGTTGTTTGCTTATCCTGAAAATCACGTGGAAATTTGGTTGGTAGTCCTGTTTTTATCAAGGAAGAAATTTCATGCTAAGCAAATTTTTGTGCTTAGCAGCTCTATGAAATTGGGCCCTGGTGGTTAAGTCATCTGGGCCCAACTCCATTAACTGCCGATTTTGTACTTACTGTACTAGTTTCCATTTCATAGCCCTGCTAACCGTAAGCACATGAACAGGCATGCTAACCTTCCTCTGCTTACTGTATGTGAAAATGAATGACGTAACAATGCAAATCCACGGTGAACACGCAAACTGGATGCCTAATTTTCTTGCTGACCTGTGAAATACGCTTACACTTAAGCAAAATTTTTCTGCTACGGAAAGCAGACAAATTTGCTTACCATTGAGCAGCTCTATGAAATTGGACCCTGCTCTAGAATGCGAGGGTCGTGGGTTTGAATCCCACCTGAGTATGCAAGAACAGGCAGCGGCGGTCTAATAAACTAATCAATGATAGATGCCACTGAAAAAGAGGTCTTTATATGGGTATACATGTACAAACTGAGTATCATATTGGCAAAACCAATTTCTATTGGATAGGAAAAAAAGTTGTTTTTGACTGATAATAATCCTGTACGGTTAACTGGAAAAGGACTTTCAACCCTGAAGTGAACTGGGTCTTAAGGGGGAATATTTCTTGGGGGTTTTTGGTTCTTGTATCAACCATAGAGTTATATATAGGAACTAGAGAGCGCACTAGCCTAGGTACGTGGCCCGACAAGGGCAGCGCGGCGGCCATTTCTTAAGTAGTCAAAAACAACGTCTAAATGCGTGTTGCATTAGAGCAATGGTTAACAATGAAAGGGTTTACTGTGAAATTTATGAATGCCAGTGAAGACCGTTTATAGTGCTAAATAATCCCCTAATAAATATAATATTTTAGAATATTATTCCTTCACTTTGGACAATAAATCGTGATCGTGGCATGTGTGTGTTCATCCTCTATTGAAACAAATACCCTAAATCCCACAAAACAACTTTAATACAGCCGCTTTTTTTAGACCGCATAATGTGTATTTAGCAAGCACACCGCGTAATTCATATTCAATGTTGCCATCGTACAAAATGGCGCACGTGTCTCCTTGCAGTCCCGTCGCGTTTGTGCACGTAACATTACCAGTGCGCCCTCTAGTTCCTATATATAACTCTATGGTATCAACTCATCTTAAGTGAACCTGAGGATGTGATGAGTAGTGTCAGTTGGGTTCCTGAAAGCAATTCGTTGTTGTTGTTTTTCCATATTTATTTATAGAAAAAGCCAGAAACGATCATCAATCGATGGATCGTCAAGCCAGTGCCAAGATGTAACGGCGTGTGTGTCGAGGGTCACAGAGTGTGAGTATGATGTACTCGGAGATCTGAAGAAATAAAAGTGATTCCTTAGTCAGATATGAATTTGCCGGTCGGGTTGGTGTAACCGTATCTTTCTTTGCCTTCCACCTCTGGAACCTTGGTTTGAATCCCCCTAGGGGGTCTCTACCTGATTGAGTGGGTTTTCCCTGGTATAATTCTCTGGTGTTTTCCTCCTACATCTAAAACTGCGACTTCCTTCCTTGTCTTCTCTCCATGAGGTTCATGGCTAGTAGAGTGATTAAGTTCTCTTTTCTAAGAGTCCTCGGCTTCACAACCAGGGTAAATAAAAATGTAATGAAAAAAATAAAAAATTGAAAAAACTCCGCAACCTTAGAGGTAAAACATTGATGAAACAACAGAAAAAGTACATGGATATGCAGTGCTCAGGATTTGCAAGTGAGCTACCATCTTTTGTCCTCTAGCTGAGGGCACTCTACTCAAAATGGCGTTATGTTATAAAATCTATTACGAACACCATTTTTCTTAGATATTATTAGAAATTCGGAAGAGACTAAGATTGAAAATTATTGGTTCATATAATTTTATAGCAGTCCAACCTGTGCCCATTGGGAACCTGACCATTATTCATGTTGTCTTTAATAACAACAGTGGAGACGATGCAGGCCAGTTCTGGCACAGCACAGCCATCATGGTGCGGATCAAACCTCGCTTACTAGCCACAAAGTCAGGTACCCTGTATCGTCTGTCAGGCAGAATGGACCGAGCGCTAGCCATGGAACAGGGTAAGATTTGTCTTCTCCCAGTACATATGTGAGAGTAAGGTCATGTCTGAGTCAGCAGCTGTGGCTGTGACTGTGGCTTGATCACCACGGTATCCTGTGTTAAAGCGCAGGAGGCCCATAGCAGCACCCTTGGTTACCAGCCGCAGATGCCCATTTGGACACGGCCTTTAATATCCAAACAAAACAAACCTAAGCTTCTTGATTGCAAAGTTTCTGTACAGTCCCAAATTCAAAAAGCTGTTAATGGTGTTCAGCAAATTTGTCTGTTAACTTGAACGAAATTAACACTATTGGTTTTTTAGTTAAAGAGAGGTAAACGAGTGTGTAATGAAGACATATAATTGAGTAAAACTCAATCAAAATAGTTTCATAATATTAAAAAGTGATTTCGTTAAGGTTGATCTTTACAAGATAAGCAGGGAACCAGTCACAAACATGGTAATTTGGCTGGTAACCTGTTTCTGCTTTACAGTTAAATTTGTTTATCTGCTAAGCAGGTTGTGCTTAAGAGTTATTGAATTTGGCACAGGACTTCATAAGTAACTTAAATGACTTCTTGTAACTCTCTGTCATTAAAGCTGTTGTTTTTTGGTGTTTTTTTCAGGATTTTCTGAACCATTTGTTCGCAGTTTTCAAAAAGGCTTCCCTCCAAACTGGCGAGAGTTGCTGTATGACCACTTCACCGAATCGGAAAAAACGTAAGCTGTAATTCCTGAAGGCAGAAAAGTGTTTTGATGTTTATTTTCTCTTGCCTTTCATTATTTTATCAACACTGACAAACTCAGTGCTTTCTGAATCCTGCTCTTGAGAAAAGAAACCCCTCTCGTTTTTATGGTGGTTTTTACCACAGAATTCTACACCACTGGCCCAGTGAATTCTACACTACTGGCCCAGTTAATTCTGCACTATTGGCCCACTAAATTCCGCGTTTTTGGCCCAGCAAATTCTGCACTACTGGCCCGGGGGTGGGGGGGGGGGGGGGGGGGGGGCAGGGCTTTTTTTATTTGTTTTTCTTGAAAAAGCAAGGTTTAAAGTTTAGACCTGAGGAATGCAAACCATGGTTGTGTCTTACTTTGTGGGTATATTTTGATTACCATGTTCGTCCAAAGGCTAGGAATTCTTTTTTTCAAATGCAATTCTTGAACAGCACTTTATCACACCAAACAGATGTCTCAAAGCACTTATTATTTTCTTGCATCATACATGCAGAGCTGCAGTTGAATTATGAGACCAATTCATGTATTTATATTTCTGGTTTATTATTAAAATTAACAAACTAAAACAGGTGGCCCAAAGGCCAAAATTGTTCCAACGACACAAGGTTGAAAAGAAAAATTGCATTAGAATATTAAAAACGCTACAAATTACAACAAACACAAGAGCCAAGTGGCAATCGGCACCACACATTAAAAAAAAGTTAAGGATAGAAAAATAATGGCAGGGATTGACCATAATGGTCATTGCTACAAACAACTACCAGGTGCGACATTGGCTTTCAGTTTCGTTAGAGCAGGTGTTGTATAATTGTTTGTATTGTCTGTATTGCAAAAGGGCATGGTTAAGGAAGCTTGTGCATTGGATCTGGGAACTCTAGTACGACTCTTAACTGGGGCCGAGCAAAGAACGAAATTTGTTGGAATTGAGAAATTTCTCTCTGAAACTTTGCAATAGGTTTTGTCTTCTTTCCTGGAGAGAAGTTTGAATTAAATTCAGAGAATTGAATTGAATTGAATTGATTTGAATTGATTTCAGAGAGTGTATTATCATAACCTGTGTACCTACATGTATGTAGATCCCCAAATAATGGGGGTTTTTGGACCTTGCCACGTTGTGTTTGTGTAATTGATGTATAGCGCCTAAGCAAAAATGGTTCACACGTATCTTGCTCAAGTGCCGTGACCAGGACCTGTACCCACACTCTGACAACACTAGATTTGGGTTCTGGTTTAGCCTTGACACCCAAATAATCAATGGTTACTTTTGGCAATCACTGCTTGTTACCTCCTCAGGTATTGTATGTTCATCGGTAACAAGATTTGGGCTGATTATTGAATGAAATAACGATAAGGAATGTTTTTTTCTTCCCAGGGAATCAAGGATGAAATCAAACAAGTCGACCCACGAGAAGGATCAAACCATCAATGATCAAACCATCAATGGTTCCATTAGGAAAGTCAAGAAAAAAAATCCAGTTGATTTGACACGTAAGTGGGTCTTACATTACATATTATTCCAATTAAATGGGTTATTCTTCTGTATATTGAATCCTACTGTTGGTATAGTCAAGTCACATATTATCGCGGGTCTCCTGTTCATCAGAAATTTCACTTTTTGTGTGGCCATGTCGCCACCTATTGAAGACTTTCATTTGGTCTATCGGTAACCAATAACCTTCTGCCGATCAATGGGGGGAAAAAATCATGCCTGAATAATAACAGGACACTTTGCACTTTTTTAGAAACAGGCTTAGTACCGCAGTAATAGGGTACTCCATTCTACAATAAAACCAGCCTCCCAAAGGAACTGTGTGCTGTGTAATGGCATTCACCACGTGGTATCTCAAATTGCGGGCTGGCATGGTGCATCTATCATTCAAAACCACAGTGGTTGGCATTAAATGGTAAGATAGTAGGAGGGTTAATCCTTTGATTGTATCCTCCACAAATCCAGCTCAGAACCTTTGCATTAAGGACCTGCATCGTTCCAGCAGTGGTCGTCTGCTCAAGCCTCCCCTAGCGTACTGGACTGGCCAGCGCATCCGTCACAACACATCCCTTGACTTTGTGGAGATCCTCTCAGGAACTGAGGACCTCACCTCTGTTTCTGCTTCCAAGATCAGTCTGCAAGAGTCTCTTGAAATTGGGCCAGTAAGCGACTTTGATCTTTAGTAGTTTTCAAGTTCTTTAACTGTTTATAATTGACAGAGATATACCTTGATGATTGTCAGTTAAAAATGTAATCACATTTGTGTGACACATGAGGGTATTGGGTAGAACAAAAAGATTAGAGAGCTCATCTTTCGTTACATTGTCACGCAGTTTATTCAGTACAAAAGACACAAGAAATATTGTTGTGTTGGTGCAGAAATGTTGTATCTCCTAAAGTAGCACTTATGTTACGCATAAGTTTGAAATTGTCGAAATGTTGTATCTCGCCCGAATGTACGCACAAAAGAAGTACGCGCTTTGATAAAACGTTTTTGCATGGAGCATTTTCGTGCGACATACGACGCTCTGCAAAATCAAGATACAACATTCCTGCACCAAGGCGACAATATGTTCATGTCAACCCATCTTCTACCTAAATTTGAATGATGGTTTAAAAACTTGAGTACTCTGCCTACGGTGTGTGATTTGAATTTGAATTGATATTAGTTAACATATAATGAATGTTTTGTTTTTTTATAAAAGTCATGTAACAATTTATGTCAAAATTTAGAGGTAGGATACTATTCTTACCGGTTACACTTGGTTTAAAGAGAAAGTTGCATTTTTAGCTAAGATTGCAAGCTATTCTAAATGTCCAACATTCAAATATATTCAAAGCACAATAACTGAAAACTTTTTAAAGAATCTCTGATTGTTGTATGGACATTGTATTATTTGTTAGATTGATTATTATTGTATAAAGTTCTCACCCCCCTTATCATACTTATCTTAGTAAATGGACAGACAAAATCAAACATTCAATTTTTTTTCTACAATTCAGAGAGAAGTGCGAGCAAAGACACGCAAGTATAAGAAAGGGAAGGCTGTGGACACGTCGACACAGAAGAAACTCAAAACACAGCTGAAAAATACCAACTACCACGAGGTGGAGAGTGACGGAGATAACACGAGTACTTCGTGTTTGGACACCGATACTGACACCACAGTGGTACCAACCAGTAGAAATCAGCAACACCGAAAAGCCAAAGGGAAAGATTCTGCCAGAAGAGCGGTCAGGATTACTAGGAACACTGCAGCTTCATCCAATAATACAGATGCACCCCAACATGATGCTACAGCAGGCTCTGAGAAAAGAGGCAATGATTCTTCCAGCTCAAAACGGGGCCGGACTTCCAAGCGCCAGCTTGCTGTAAGTGATGAATCAGGCGTGGCAAAACCAACCGTTGATTCAAGGAATGGTGTCCGAAGTCATGAAGTGGTTATGATGCATGCATCAAGCCGGCAGGATTGTCAGAAGCAACCTCCCCCACCTCGAAAAAACAGAGTCAGGAAGATTGTGGAAAGAAGCACTCAGCATCAAAGCGGAGCGCCGGTTTCACCACTTTATTATCAAGTCAGCCCAGGAACTGAGGATGAAGTCACCCAGGCCAGGTCAGACTTTTCTGGGAAAACACTAAGTGGTGTCGCGAGGAGCAGCGAGTCCCAAGGGAGTGTTGACAGTCAGGTGTCCTCAGACCAGGGTCTGTGTAGCGAGAAATCTCAGCCAGAAGTTTTTCAAACAAAGCATCCCTCTAAGGCAAGTGGGGCACCGGCGACGTTGAACCTTCAGCAGGAGATCCTGGCGGTGGTTGAGAAACATAAGCAAGGGCGCATTGCCAAGATGAGAGAAAGAACTGTGAGGATAACGGCATCCAGTGCCAAGAGGATCAAGGTCTGTAATTCATCCAGCACATCAGACATCTATGACTTGAGCGATGATGAAGCCGACCCTCAAAGGGTTCTCTTCACTCACACCTCGACGACGGCGGGAGAGTCGGTTAGTAACTGGAGCGAGGAGGGAGACAAGAGCGTCAACATGACGTGGGTGACCAGGAGTAAACCCCGCAGGCGAGTTTACGGCACTCTAAAGGATCCGAACTACAACACTGACGAGACTACCACAGAAACGACTACTGTGTCTAACGGTGAAAATCCATCTAAAGTCATCAATATTTCAAGCTCAGATGCTGAGACTCTAGTCACTAAGCGTTCGGAGGATTCTGATAGTTTGGGTCCTCAAAGAAAAAGCTACAAAAAATCTTCCGGCAGTCGTTCCCGAAAGGCGACCCAGAGAACGCCTGTCCAGACATCAGAAGATGACCAAAGTCTTGAGCAACCTGTGGTAGCCCAGGTGATAAGAAGCTCAACAGGGCGGTTCACAAGCTCCGAAGCCTCATCGGAGGATACTGATGATCTCAGTAAACGCCAGAAGCAGCCTGTCCGCAGAGGAATGAGCAAGAAAGCAGTGGTCATCCAGAGGCATCAACCAAGGAGAAACTGTCAGAAAACTGAGAATGATTCTGAAACTAAGAAGACTCCTCAAAACCATTTGACTGAAAGCAAAAACCAAGCAACAGCTTGGCATAAAAAAGCTCACTCAAAACCAACTACAATTAGTCAAGTATCTGAGCGAGACGGCCAGGCCGGTCTCATCACAAATAGGGTCCACCAGGAGAAAACATTTGGATCCTCTGTCAAGACCAACGTCATGCAAAAAGGAAAAGTACAAAATGAGAAAACCAAGGAAAGGCCTTCAACTGGAACACCGAGCGTAGAAGATGCAAATGAAGAAAGCATTTGGCAAACTGACGAGTCGGAACTTTCACAACGGTGGGTTATTTTTATTTTTTTATTTTTTGAACTTAAAAAGGATTTGCTTTGTTAATGTGGTTTATCAAAATGCACTTTTGGCAGACGAAGAAGTGGCTGAAAGAACAAATTTACAAGAATAATTTTTAAAACTGGCGATAAATACAAACAAAGTCAGTTGATAGCTAATAGATCTGATGATGACTAGAACAGGCAAGTAAAAAAATGTAGAGTCCAACTTATCTAATTGGGGGAAAGTGAAGATAATTGCAAAGAGTTCCACTCATCCATGAAAGTAGAAATCTGATCCCCTCTCAAGCAATACGTTCTGCAAGCAATACATCTTAGCAAAAGATTCAAAAGTGATTGCCACTAAAAGTAACCATTGAAATATGTTTGCAAGTGGAGAAATATGTTTGTATATTTCATTCTTCCAATTTTTAACGTTCGATATTACTTTCATATTCCATCCATTCTTAAAACTGTGACTGGAGAACGTCCAAAAGGAAGGGGGCACATAGCGTTTGCCCTTAACTTTTTTCAGTGACTAGCAGGTCTGACCAGTTAGCTTGTTATTTCACAAGTCCGCAAGTTTTTTCACTGGTACATACTTGACATTCATTGGGGATACTTTACAAACTAGCCAGCTGGACCACTTGGAGGGAAATTTGACCGGTCCTCGGGTGTTTTAACCTGCATTTGCCCAGCGGACCATAGTTGAGGGAGAACACTGACACGATATTGAAAACTCAGAAAGTGAAATCGGGAACCAACTGGGTTCCCTGCGTTATACATCCGTTGGAAGTTTTACTGTTTTGTTTACTTTTCACGATGGTTTAAAAAAAACTTTGAATTTTAAATTTCCTACTTGCTTTTTTGTTTTCTCTATACCAGTTCAACAAAGTTAGGTGCTGCAAATTCTAGCGCTACAAAGTCAACAAAAGAACAATCCAAACAGCAAGAGAACCAATCAAGTGAGTAAGGTTTTTTTTTTATTTTGAACCATTTTCTCGAGGGAAAACAAGTTAGTTTATTGTCCTATCAAAAAAGTATTTCTACAAAACAAACTGACTCTTAGAATATTGTCATCAAGAATATTCTGTTCACAACACGCATTTGAAGATTTCTGTGGTTGTAGCCACTGTTGTATCTTGTACATACACATAATGCATACACATAATGCAATGGTGCCGAGAAACAACTTTCTTGGTATCTACGCCACGAAAGCTGTGATCTTTTTATTCCAACCATTTCTTTGGCAGCTTCAATAGCACTAACAGCCAAGGTGGGTACAATGAAGAGGAAACGGCAGCTGAGGGACCTGGTGGAGCAACACAATCGAGGGTACGAGGATGACATCTTTGAATCCACACCGTTCAAGAAACAGAAGAAACTCAAGGTAACTGGTTGAAAAGTCGAAGCAGTGTACTGGTGATTGCATACACAGTCAACCCTCCTACTCTCTAACCATTCAATATCATCCACTGCAGTTTTGAATGATAGATGTACTATGTCAGCCCGCAATATGATAACTATGTTTAGAATACTTCTACACAGTACACACATGTACAAGGTTTAGTTCGGTGTGTACAGTTGTGTCACCACAACGACCAATTGAATGCTTTCAGGTAGTTGGTCAACTCACTGGAAAATGTTACCAACAGTTGGAGGGTTAATAAATATTTGTTTGATATTTGACTGGAAATTTAGTTCACTAGGCATGTTGTGGCTGAGCGGTCAAGCACATCAAGCTCTGGTGTCTCTGATCGGCAGAGTGTAGTTTTGAAATTTAACAGGAAAAATAATGTTATTGAAACTGAGGAAATTAAGGTTTTCAATTGGAATCTCTTTGTTGTTGTTGTTGTCCAGATACCACTGAGTGAATGGGACATTGATGAAGAAGGGGAAGAAGGACCAGCTGGAAAGACACCCGGGTCAGCACGATTTAAGACACCAAGTGTCCGCTATCAGGGGGTGCTCCCCCTATCGGATAAGAAAACACCGTACTCGAACCTCATCAGCCCTAGTCTGCTGCCCTCTGTTGACAGGTAAGGCACACTCGCGTGACGTCCAAAATTCAAAACTTTGCGACAGCATTGGGTGCTGATACTTTAGGATGTGATGTTATGCATCACAAAGTCCCCTTTACGGTCGATATTGTGTTCTAATAACCTCTCACCAGTTATGGTTTTTTTGATATTTTTACTAAAATCCTGTAATTTTATTGTTGATGTATTTGAATTGCTTAGTTGCATTAATAATTTGTGTGTGTGTACTTTCTGTAATATGTAGTTGTTGATTTATGTATTTTTGTGACACACTTTGAGGCCTTGCATAAGGCGCTATATAAATGCTTTATTAGGTGTTTTGGCACTCCGCCCGGAACACCTCTTGTTATTGATATTATTTGTATTGTTATGTGTAGTATAAATATGGACGGAATAGTATCCCATTCAAGTACTGCCCATTGTCAACGGCCACATTGCGAACAATTATATCCCCAAGAAAACTGTTCAAGCATTTCTGCTTTGTTTTCTTAACCTCAAATGTTTCATGTATCTGGACCTAACTTGACCATCAAATTGATCTTGTTTTCAGGAAGCACATTGATCAATACATTCATGGTTTGCAGAAGAAGAAGAAATCCCGTGGATTCACGCAAAGGTCGTTCACCTCAAACAAGGTATGGGTGTATATTCGTATATACCAAATCCATGCCAAAACCAGGCACTTCCTGTCAAAACTAGGTTTATATGCTCATCAAATAAATGAGAAGAAGAGCTTTCAAATAACACATGATTGGGGACTATCTCGTTGGTAAGTCATTGTGTTACACACGTGTGGGTATCTGCTGTGTGCCCCAAGCTTTTTGCCATGGACCGATCACGTGGCTGTGTGTTCTTTTAAAAAGTGGTATTTACTCTTCCTGTCCGATCTTTCAAATTTTTTTTTTTTGGTCATGTCATGAAGGGGGGGGGGCTAAAGTGTGGAACAGTCACTTTCCTGTGTATCATTCTTGCTTTTTCCTGTTTTGTGAGTTAACCTGTTTTTAAACATGTAGTGCTACGTAATGGCTACATAAATGGCTTAAGACATATGTTAATGTTTCATGAATTGAGCTGAACAAATAAATGGAATATCTCTCGTCGTCTTCTCTTCCAGCAGGTCGGCAGAGGAATTGCCAAATCTTCAGGTAGTGCCTCGCTAACGAAAGCCATGAAAAGCAAGGTGGCCGACATGTTTGACGTCACCCCTGTGTCTGACTCCGACCCCGATGAAGATCAAGATTATTATTGGTCCGATGAAGAGCGATAATCACAAAAGAATCCAAAAATAAATTTCTTTTTAAAAAAGAAGAGAATTCAAGGATTGTTGCTGATATAGATGGAGGGGTTGGTGAAATTCTTTTCCATGACTCAAAATTAATGTTTTAAACATTTCATTTTTTAAATCCTGAATACGGATTACTCATGACATCATGCATGTTTTTATATCTGTGCTTTTTGGCAGGCATTGAATAATAGTTCCTGTATGAAGTTTCCTTCGTTAGAAGAAACAAGATCTCTTTAAAGAGAAAGGGAAATGACCAATTCAATTTTGCATGTACTCATTTACCAATAGATACAGCCCTCAGGTGGGTGGGGGAAAAATTACAAGACTCTAGCCTCACGTTAAAATGGTGTAATTTGCCATTGTATTTGATACCCTTCCAGTGAAAAATTTCATTCTGAAAAAATTGATTTGTACATTTTTGTATCGGGATGTTTTGGTTCATTCCTGACTTTTAACAGCATTGAATCAAAACGGCCATGAATTTGACATTTTGACTGACGAAAAATTCCTCCTTGGATCGTAAAGATTCATTAGTTGTTGAAATCTAATGAGGTCATATTTCAATTTTCGCTCTGAAAAAGTCAGTTATGAACCGAAACACCCCCGCACAAAAATGTAGAGACCCATTTTTCTCAGAATGATGTCATCAGATGCTTTGGCTGTTTCCACTGGAAGGGCACCATTTTAATGTGAGGTTAGAGATTTGTAATATTTTCCTCACTTTCATGAGGACACCATTTATTGGAAAATGAGTGCATCACAAAACTGAATTTGACATTTCCCTTCCTCTTTAAATGTTTATTCAAGCTCTGATTCTTCTAAAAGGTTTGTTAACAGAAGTGTTCAAGTTTGCTTCAATAATTTTTTAAGGTCTGTAAAATAAAGTGGATTTCTCTCCTTTTTTTTTTTTTACTTCTTATGTACAAACAATGTAAATAAATATGGATATCGTTTGGTTCGAGACCAACTGGATCCAATGGTATTCAGATTCAGGGAAATGTCAGAACAGTGGATCCATGTTTTGTTTGTGTGTTTATTTTAGCATTACAAAATGGTCCTTTGTCTCGAAAGAGTGGGGGAGAGGATGCCATGGGAATTAGAATGTTTGGCTCGAGAGTCACAAGTGTGAGAATAAATTTGAGCACTTATAATTACAGGTAGCTTCATCGTTTGGTTTTTGTCAACATCCTGCTGATTTATAGGTAAGATTATCAAGAAAGACACAATGAAAGTCACATTTTGTGAAAGCTTCCGCTGAATGCAAGGTCTACTTGCTCAGAAAAGAGCAAAAAAATGTCACGGTATTTTCACAAGAACGTCGAATTCATCCACGTCAATAGTGAGATGACAGCGGGTGCCAACAACATTTGCGAACGGACACCGGCCCTCATAAATCTGAGAAACGATTCATGCATCAATGATGACAAATTAACCTAACAATAATAGCAATTCGAAAGGAATGCTTTTTTCAAAATCAGCATCAACATCTGCTTTGCTTCTTACTATTTAAGTTTTTACGTTCATTAATTTTTGGAGTATTTACCAATCTATGACCATACATTTAATCCGGTACTCTTGACGACTTGTTGCAATTTGCATCATATTCTGACTTCTTCAAAAGGTTTCATTACACATGCAGAGATTGAATGATGATTTATCGATAATTATACATAATAGTCGAAGTCGATATTTCTAACACTGCGAAAGACCGAACTACATGCACTTCGAGCTCAGTAGTCACTGGCCAGGACGACATCACTCGAGGCTCGTGAATAGACTATGCAAGTCTCGCGCGTGTTCGACCTTGGGGAGCCGTTATCTGCGCGAGTTTGTTTCCTCCACGCGTTAAAGCTATGCCCGTGGGACCAAGGGCTCCTAAAAATGTCCGACGAGCGAAACTTGCATTGCCTATAACGCCAGATGGTATGGCCTTTGGAGCCTGGACGTTAATACTATGTGTGTACAGACAGTCTTAAGATTGTGTGCCGACGTCCTCAGAACAATGACATTGTAGGCTTTCCCATAAATTTTCTATTGGCCAGTTTCTTTCATCTTTCCTGTTTAAAATATAGTAGGGTTAACTAACCCAACATTGTCAACAACAACAACCAACAAGTTCTTACCTAAAAATCACTTTACAACGTAGATATTGTAAGAAGGTATAACTACCAGCCTGCGTCATTGGAATATACATCTATCCAATGTAGACATTGGGTTTGTAAGAAGGGGTTGATTTCAGGAAGCTAGTAGTATCTTGAGATTAGTTGTCAGTGTTACCAGTTTCTTAAAAGTCAAGAAAATAATCCGGAAACCCATGTGTAGCCTATGTTTTGGGGTTTCCTAGATTCTAACACGTTTGCTTTCGGAAACTGACAAACAAAAACAGGTTTTTGTTTTTTAACAAAGGTAATTTGGTCGAAACGTATGACTTATTTATGACCGTAAATATTCTAAAAAATGGACGGGCTCTGCTGAGTTTAACATACCGATAGATTCAAGAAAGGCTTTTGCCGAACGATCAGGGGTGGGGGTAGGTGGCAGGATCTTGATATTACAGTCATGACTGCTTCCGTCAGGCGCGGATTTAGGGTCGGGCGCAATCGGTTTTTTGAGGACTGAACGAAAAAAAATAAATTGAAAAGCAAGCTCCATATTTCAAAATATGTAAAATATAATGTAGGCCTATAAAACGCTACTGAAATGTCCTACAATGCACCACAGAGCATTATGTTCAAACATTTCCCGGGCCGTAAATAAAACACACTTTGCCTAAAAAATACAGTTAATAGGACGAAAACCTTAACATGCAAGATTTTCCAGGGGTCCTTTGTGGTCCCTATACCCTTGTGGGTTCCGGACCCCCACGCTTCAAGAGGTTCCCAATAACAAATTCTGCTCATCTGTGATTCGTCATTTTACCATATCTTTGATCGGCCCATGAACACACAAAACATGATCTGCGACTATTTTGTCAGTTCTATCCGGTCCTTTCTCTATGGTTCTATCGAACATGTATAGGTGTAATACATTTAAATTAAAAAGAGAGGTTTCGCAAGCGTACGGATACCGATACAGATACGATAACGGTATCCGTTCACATGCGCGTCAGATTTTGTTTCGCAATATCATAGAGTTCTGTGTCAGGCCTAGGCCAAAGTATACACACACACACACGTTGGCATAGGTTTTGCAAGCAAAACAAACCCCAAAACGTTTTTGTTGCTGATGTTCTTGTTGCATTATTGAGAATGAGAATTTTATTGAAATAGTATTTTTGGAATAGTATTTTTGTTGAACTGTTCATTTTCGAACCACCACGTTAAACGCGTGTAAAGAAAGTTTCTAGCAAACACGGCAAAATAGAGACGACTGTTTTCACTGCATCTTCCCGATTTTTTGATTACAAATGATGAACACATTTCTATCTATGTCATGAATGACACATTTAAAAGC
Source organism: Pisaster ochraceus (assembly GCA_010994315.2). Lineage (NCBI taxonomy): Eukaryota > Metazoa > Echinodermata > Asteroidea > Forcipulatida > Asteriidae > Pisaster > Pisaster ochraceus. The sequence continues at coordinate 3,783,195 of CM021526.1, read as the reverse complement.
AATACAGGGGTAAATGTTTTTAATCTAGGTAAAAAATACAACTAAAATCAGCAAGAGCTCCTGTCCGTTGTGACCATGCATGCAAAACACGGAAGTCGCGGTTACGCGTCACGTGAGCACACAAAGTGTTGACGTACTCGTATCTGTATCCGTAGCCTTGCGAAACCTCTCTAATTCTAAGGAACAGCAGATCAAAATGGAATTTCTTACAATATGAGCATTTCCTGAAAAATAGTCATGCAAACGGTAGATTGCATGGTGAAAGTATCACAAGAAATATCTCACTCTCAAAAGTTAGTTACAAATATACGCCATATACGCACAAAGAAACAAATAAAGTTGCTGGCAAATATTTCACTTAGCAGCCACACTAAGGAACCTACAGTCCCGTCGCTGCATGTTCTTCGGGATCAAATCTGGAAATGCAAAAAGACATCACAATTTCCATCCCACAAAGTGAAAAGATAAACAGACAAATAAATCACAATCAACATGAATCGAACTTTGTTAAACTAGAAAAACCTGCATAACACAGCATCGTACATGAAAATTTTAGAGACCCAGAAGTCGATACACATACATGCACACACAACATTTCTGAAAGGCATGTACTTCCTTAAATTATAAGTTTATGACATATATGCTGGTTGCATTTAAACTAATCAAATACTCTTTTGTAAATAAATAAAAAGCGTATTCTTTGTTTTAAAAGAGTTGAAACTGGATTTGGGCTTGGTTTTCCTTGACTTTGCAGGAATTATATTAATAATTGACAACACTACAGGGTCGAGCAGTCTTTTTCTTTAATACCCTACGTTGCGTCTGTCGATGAGTTGAGATCATCAATGCACGACCGTCACATCACACACACACACGCCTGTTTGTAAATCGTGTAAACCGAGGACATCCCATAGTTTAGACCTAGATTTTTAGCGAAGTTTCCATTGGTTTCGTACATGAAACAAACCGAGGACTGTTCCCGATATGCCATTTTCCCAGATCCCTATCGTCAAAGTCCTCGGTTTGAATGCGTAGACATGTTCACACACAACTTTGCGGATCGGTTTTGTGGGGACCTGCCATTGTTGTTCATTATTCCCTTTTCTAAAGAATTCTTGTGGGGTCCAGTTTGAACAAAGGATTTTCTTGTGGGGTCCATTGTTCCATTGTTGAAAATACCCCACAAGGGCGCTCCCGTAAGCCCACAGTACTTCACTGTTTTTAAGTAAAGCTCAAGGATCGATGTGACACTAGCTTAGTGATTACTCTTCTCTGATCTTATGGAAGGAAGACTCAGCCCAGAAACACCCGTTGGAGTCAAGGAAAGATATTTATGGCAGAATAAGTTCATCATTCTGTACCATTATTACAGACTGACACACTGACTTAGTACTACACCCGGTTACTCAAACTAGGGTTGTTCAATAAAAAAAATTTAAAAAAAATACAATAACGCCAAATCTATTTTTGTAAAATGCTCTATAAGGCACTTCACAAAACGCATTAAAAGGTATATTAAAAGCACTAAGATGATTTACATAAGCATAAAAAGATACAAAGGAATAATTAAATTTAAATTGGAAAATAAATGACAATAAAATCCCACCGACAACACAAGCCAACAGTTAATGAACACATAGATACAGCTAAAACCCGGGGGTTGCTCGAAAGCCTTCTTAAAAAGTGTGTTTTAAGTTTACTCTTAAAAAGATTGACAGTCTCCGCTTCTCGAATACAGACATCCAGGTCATTCCACATTTTAGGGGCATAGCAGAAAAAGCCCTTAGTGCATAACCTAGTATTAACACGTACTACTACTACCGTTCTCTGGTAGAAGAGTAGAAAGAGTAAACATTAGACAACCCAGACATTCAACATCACTATTGCATGGCCTTTGACACTGAAGTTCAACACATAGTACAGTAGTACATTGTACATTCACTACGTGCTGTATTGATCAAGCAACTGGGAACACTATGACACAATTCTGCGCTCTATCAAAACAAGGAACAACCTCGGTACGTGTAACGTATCTTTTACATATTTTTCAACAGTGGGTAGGCTACAGATCACAAATAGATTCAACTTTGCTCAATACTTTGCTTAGATAGGCCTAAGATTGTATACAAATACTACTTCATTTGTGCAGTTTTATAAATTGTGGTTTTGTAGCCTAGATGATTATGATTCGTCTTTGGTTTTCATGTAAAAGTGTTGTACAATTGACATGCTTGTATGATTCTCAAATAATGTACTCAGATTAGAGCCTTGGTGTTTTATCTTTCATTTCATTGGAGGTAAAGGCTGAATATTTAGTGGGATATGCTTGATACTTTATGACAACATTTAAAATAAAACTTGAATTCAGTGTTATGAAGTTTAAAATAGAGATGATATCGGAAACAAAGCATCAAATAATCACCAGTACATCATATTTTGCCACTGTATGCAAGGGTCTCAAATTAGCTTGGTAAAGTACCATATCATCATTATTTTTATCTTAAATGTTCTTTAACCCTTGAAACATCTGTGTTCAATTCCTGGTTCACTTTATACAACCAAAAAATTATAAATGTATTTTCGCCTCAACAGTGTAATTGAATATAGGCCTATTGTAGTTGACTTGAAACTCATTAAAAATATATCACCGCTTTGTGTAAAGTTTGCCCTCAATATGTGTTGAGCACAAACTTGCCCTCAATATGTACAATTCTTCCAGTGGAGCTTGCGAGTATCTTAAGAAATTTCATACAGTGTAAATAAATGCCTACCAAAAACAAGAAACATGTCGAATAAAGACTTTTTATTTCACAATCAAATCTTCTTTTAAAAACTCTATTTTTACAAAATTCTTGAAAAGAAAAGTATTCCTAGAATATTGTTTTATAAATAAAATTTCAGTTTGTATATAATAAAAAATATTTGTTATAATAAACCTTGGAACAAGGTTCAAACTTGAGATGAGGATTTTTGTTGCCAGGCGAATTAACGTTATAAACCACGCGTTGTAAGAATATTGGAAATAAATAAAAATAATTAGAAACCCCATTTTCAAATCACACCCGAATTCGTGCAAACATTATGCAGAGATTCAATGATTACATTCAGATGGGCAAAATTTGTTATTGTTTATATTGATTGGAAACTAAGGCAAGTCTAAGTGCACTAGACTACTCCAAATGTGTGTCAGATAGTTAACGACACAAAGGAAGAATCTGGCCTCGATCGATACCGACACATGCAGACTATAATCTCATTTCCCGGGTTATCTGTTTGTTCGGTAAGTAATAAGAGTCTTGTAATCCGTGTATCCTAAGCAATGAGTGTGCCTCGTATAAAGCCCGGTTCATACTTCCTGCGAATGCGAATGCGAAGCGAATTTTGACGTCACAGAGCCGTTTTCGCAGCGAATGTTTCGCAGGAGTTGAGCACATTTCAACTGCTGCGAATTATTCGTTGCGAATTTGTGACGTCAATATTCGCATTCACATTCGCAGGAAGTATGAACCGGGCTTAACTCGGGACAGCTAGCTGCTGTCTGTGTGCGCGGTCTGCGGCTGCGCTTATCATTACAAAATGGCTTCCTCATGTCATAACGTAAAAAGAGGTGGCTGGCGACAGAGGTCAATGTCTGGCGAAGTATTCGACCAAAATAGTCTCTCTTACCATCTTTGTGTGGAGATGCATCGGTAGCGATTCTGCCAGTTCATGTATATTACAGTTTGAATGCTGGCATTCGGTAAGCATTGTTATTCCAATAAAGACAAACAATAAAAACATCAAATTTACTGCCAGTCACGGCACGGTCGGTGAGGATCAACTACACATGATATTGATAGGCCTAATTTTAATAAATTATTATAAATAAAAAGTAAAACTTTCCATTATGATCGTAATTAATGTCTGATTCATTGATCTTGTGGGATGTGTGGACTACATCCATCCGCAGGCCAGATCAAACGATATTCTCAAGGATTCTTTGATAATTGGACAATGAATATGAATCAAAGTTCTTCCACTTCTAGTGTCATTCATTGTGAGTGTAAAAATAATCATCCTAATATTTCTAATAATAAATAAAAGGACGATTTCTTATCAAATTCACTTTCCCCATTTCAAGCTTTCCTCCATGGTTCAAGTTACTGACTGGACCAAACAACACTGCCTTTTTGAATATAATATGTTAAAAAAGGCAGTGTTGTTTGGTCCTGTCACGTCAGTAACTTGAACCATGGAAATTATCTGACGTGAGTCCTGTGTACAAATGCCTAACAACAACTTTCAATAATCCTCAAATTTGGGAGTGACAAAAAAATGTTAAAAAATCCATCATATTAAAACTTAAAAGACCTATATAAAATACTTGAATGTTCACCTCATAGTCATACACTTTATGGTGCACATTCTACATATTGCACAATATTCCAATTGCGCTCTATTGACTGGATTGCTCAATCTTCAGAATCGTATTGGGCAAACTATGCACATGTGCTGCAAACTTTTGCAAATTTGTAGAATGAGCTCCACGAGAATCGACGCAAAACAGGATTCACGCCCAATCCATTTTGAATAGCGGTCCAATTTTTTTGCGGGGAATTTGTGGGTTTTTTTCTTGAGAAAATCGTACTACCTTATAAACTGGCAACATCTCCTGCATACCTCGTGTGAGTTTAAAGAATGTTATAGAGGTCTTTGATGGGTTTGGGGGCAGTTTTTATCACTCCTCGTTTCACTTTTTAACTTTGAATTTTTGTACCAACAAACACATGAGTTTGCACTCGTGCCCTCCATACGCCAGGTAATGTTCATTTTTTATTGTTTAAAATATTTTGTTTAAGTGTTTTGGGGTCCAGTAACTCAGACTACTAGTATTCCCCCAATCATCCATGTCAACAGGTGTCCCATTATCATTTAAGGTTCACTCTCTTTTCTTAGTAACCTCACCAACTTATTTATAGGCTATGGTTTCTAAATGTGGTATCAGTATCATTTTGTTTACGAGTTTCTTTGAACACTTTGTGAGATACACTAGATTATTTAATATTTGTGGCATACCCCCACCCCCGGTAATAGCCTTTACTAATGCTTCAATTTAAAGGCAATTTAAAAGCAATTGGGATGTACACTTTTATCTATTTTATCTCTTTCATGTATCCACTTGGCCTAAGTTGTCCAAGACAAGGGACTTCTAAAGTATAAGAGTTATTTGATTGTTTGATTCGTTTGTTCCCACCGGTTGCTACCGCCATGCTTATTGTACTAGAAACAATTTATTTCTATTAGTACTTTTTGGTACTTGATGAGCTTAGCAAGAGATCAAGGAATACTGTTTTTCATTATAAGTTTTCCGCATAATCTTCCTTTTAATTTACTGCAACTAAACACTTTAGTCAGTATAGGCCGAATTATTTAGATCACTGGTAGCACTGAGTCACTGCTTCGTGTACATAGACTTACCACCTACTGTACTACTACTATGCCAGGAGTGTTCCTTGTTTGGCTTATCCTAATCTTTGACCGTCCCATTATTTAGCCTTGTGCACTGGTCTTGGCAGAAGGTGTCAATAATATTAGCTTTAATCAATTTGTAAGCCAAGCATCAGCAACTGCAACATGTGGTTTTTGACATTATTATTTGTATAATATCGCCCGGCCCATATCACACACTGCGCATCGTGCTGGTCTAACTCTGCACAGTGCACTTTTCTAAGCTATACGCAAAACGTACAGCTACAAAAGTTAATGTAAATTCAAGAGTGGTGCGTTTACGTCCCATGCTGATTGTCACATGCGTTGCGTGCACACTCATTAAGTTTGCTTGAAGATTAATAGGTTATCACACGCGCGCTCGTGGATTATGGAAAAATATAGTGCCTCGATGGATATGGGATGCAGAAGCACTATATTTTTCTGTATTTCACTCGCGCGTGTGTGATAAAAAAATATAATGTACTTTAAAAGACACTGTATGGGACTGCTAATGTTTGACAAGTAGACAATTAAGGTATGAAATTATTGATTATTTTTTTCTTCATTCCTTAGTCTTCTTCATTGAGGTTACAATTATCTCGTGTAAGGTTTGCGTTAACATCATGTACAGTACATCACATCTCTATTGACTTCATATCTCTTTTGACTTCAAGTGGTTCTGTAAAGAACAGGGCTGTATTTCATAGAGCTGCTTAAGCAGGACATATTGCTTAATAATTTCCCGCCGAGCATAAAATAAGCAGGATACTGGTGACAAATGGTACATGTGAAATGTTATTTTAGCCGGTTACCTTATTTTGCGTAGCATAATTTTGTTGCGCTTAGCGGGTATTTTGCTTAAGCAGCTCTACCAAAGCTGCTGTTGCTATGGGTATAGCACATTGGTTGCCATGGGGTAGTATACAAATATTGACTGCTTCGAGTGCTATGGTTAAAACTACGACTCCCG
>CM021526.1:3753433-3765432 GCA_010994315.2 Pisaster ochraceus | reverse complement strand
ACCTAAATGTGAACTTTTTTAAAAACAGCTTCAGTTACAGAGCTCCCTCTTTTTCAAATGGTATTCCTTTAACTACTCGTTCAAACTCTTATTCTTCATTTTGGCGTTTGCTGAAGGAAGGTAAGGCTTGAACTGCTTTCGCACTATTTTTTATGATAGGCCTTTTGTACATTGTTAGTTTTTTTTAATATATCCATATTTGTTGTTTTCTTTTATATTATGTGAGGGCCCCAAATGATCAGCTGTGCTGGATGGGTCACCCTCGTTAAATATGGTTTAAATAAATAATGAAATAAATTTGTTAATTCACATGTTTGATTTAAAAATGTTTGTTTTTACTTTTGATGTACATGTTTTCTTATAAATGTATTGTACACAAAAGAACAAAATATTGCCTTGGATAGCTAAATTCAACCAAATTGTTATGATATTATCAAGGAAAAATCATACACTTCTAAGTCCCGCCCAGAAATTTGCATAAATGACAACGTTGTTCCAACATTGGCTCAATGTTGGCTCAAAATTAACGTGATCGTCTAATGACAAGCTTCTTCTTGTATTTCCGCGGTTGGCATTGACTGGTCCACCTTAAAACACTTCAACATAAGCAATGTGAGGGCTTTCCTTTGTCCCTCTAACTTAACACTCTCCGTAGACTTAGCGCACGAAAAAATGTGAGGACACAAACATACAAAGGATTCCAATGTGAGGACAGCATTGTCCCTTTGTATTCCTTTGTTCTGCTGTCCCCACTTTTATGGTGTTACCATTACATGTACATGTACTTTCACTTAGCACATATCAATACGCGTGAGTGTATTTCAGTGCAAGGGGAAAAGTAAAGTTTACCACGCCCATTTATGTTAATTGCCCACGTTCGTCCTGGAAAAAAAAACGCATCCCGGACGCGAATTTTTTTTCCTGAACCTTTCAGGCAGTGTCCGTAGAGTTTAAGCCAATCAGAGCAAGAACGTCACATAATACCGCTCTCTGATTGGTCAATGACCCACGTACAAATGTACACTGTACTGCCCGAAAGGTTCAGGGGAAAAATTGCTATAGTGGCGATTATTCTTACAGCAGATCACTGTACACGGATAGGCGTACCAACCGGCGTCACAGCATTGAGAGGAAGGAAGGCTGTCACTGGTGGCTGCGGACTGCATGCAGTGCAACTTGAGTAGCGTGGCCACAGTGTCGTAAAACGTATTGGACAACGGAGTTCAATACTGCATGGTCTCTCAGATTTATTAGAAGTGCAAATTTATTCAATTACTCAAAGAATTGAACAAAATAAAATATGAGCCAGCAATTGAAAACCTCAAAACCAGGCAGCAAATACATAGCTGAGAATGGAGGAGACAAGGAGACCGGTGTCATTAGCAATGGTGACAGTACTCCTGGCATGAAGTTGACGCCAGTAACACCAGCTGGCTGCTCGCCGATTCTCACGGCCGACCTGGCGGCTGAGCTTGGGGGATACGACTTCGCTTTTGAGAACATCGTCTTCGAGGGTGGAGGAAATAAGTGTCTTGCTGCTACAGGGGCAATTCGGGTCAGTATATCATAAGCAAATAAGTTCGAAGAACTTGGTTAGATCATAGCTCCATGGTTAGAGATCAAAGTAGATGATGCCATGAATGGTCAATATAGGGGAGTTTGTGGAGCTTGATTTGTGTAGTTCTGACTCTGAGTCTGAATAATATAGTCGGCAAAACATCCTAATGGAAACATCACATCAACTTTTTGTTGTTAAGAAGACAACCGGGAAAATTAAGTTATGACGTGTGAGGAAAACCCCTGAGCCAACCTGACTTTTTATGTGAGCAACTTGTGTATACTTTACCATCCAAACCGATGTCCTATACAATAACGTAAGTGACAATAGGTCATGTTCCATCCTAACTTTAAGAGCATTACCGGGAAAAATGTCTGTATCCGGCCACAACTTTTTAACTCATTTTGAATTAAAAGAGTGTCGCATTTATTCAAATGAGATATTTCTTTTTGGTAACAATGAGTGAAAAATAGTGGTGGCTGGATACGGAAATTTAACTTATGTACCTTGTACATGTGTGTTCTGTTAGTGTGATCCATCTAGTAAGAAGAACTCATCAGCTCACAGAGTTATAGGAAATTAGATTGCCCCAAATTGTAAAACTCCGATATGTCAGGAGTTTTGCCCGTTGGTACTCATAGTTGTACCATGTAATAGATGTACTCATAAAGTATACTTGTTATTATCAAACCATGCAAAGCTCCACTTGACATCACTTATATGGTTGACAAATTAAGTGAAAGTTACACTAAAATTATATAAATCGACGATTTAAAAAAAAAAAAAGAAAAAAAAGAGAAAACCTGGTTCAGGTAAAAACAGAACTAGTCTATTTCAACACAATGGTGGTTGCCCGTTATGTTTCAGCATGGAGTGAGGAAATAAACTAGTTTAATGCTCCAAGATTTCAGCGGACATTGTCCGACCGTCTGACGTAACCCAATTTCCTCGCGCAAGATTGTTATCAGCTCCAATGCTGCTGTATTCCGTCATTAATAGAAATAATTATCTTGTAGTCGTGCAACGCAAAAGAGCGTGTTGGCTATGGTAAATCGGTCTGCATGATTTGATTTGATTTATTTGGCAATCTGCAAAGAGAGTACACACAAATAAACACACATTGTGACATAAATAGTCGAGATTAAAAAACAACAACAGGTTGTTAACGAGGAGTGTTACGTAAGGGCACATAACGGGATATATATAGAGAGGTTGCGTGACCCCTTAAAAGGTCATTTTGACGGCCATGTTGGGTACTTTTTCCCCACCACATGAACGGTATTTTAGTACTCAACATGGCGGCGGAGACAATGAAGTGACGTCACGTGAAACCTCTCTTATAGAAGGAAAAGGTCATTGCAGTTCTAGCAAGCACCTCCGTTTGCACTCCTGCATCAATTGTTATAACTTATTAAGCAAACTAATAAATGTTAATAGTGGAAACGTGCTACAGATGCCGCTAAATGTTTGGGGCACATCAATTAATTCTTAGCATTTTTAAAGAGCGCTGTCTATTCCCCGTAGTGACGACGTGTTCCTCTATTAAAGTGAATAAAAATTGTTCAGTCATTTGAAAAAAAAAAAAAATGTATTTCAAAATATGTGGCCGGCTTGATTTACCACTGTATAGTACTGATGTTAGGAAGGAAGGAGCCGTTTTTTTTAAAAGTTGACACATACAGTAAAGGTGTTGACTAAAATGTTTTCTTTAAAAAAAAAAAGCTATGTTCTGTAAATATTAGAAAAAAGATACCTTGTTTTCCGCAAAAATTTCTACAACGTCTACACTCCTATGTTCCAACAACCATATGTTTCGACACCCCTATTTCCGACAACCCTATAGTGTATTTCCTAATTTTAACCCTAACCCTAACCTTGTAATTCATCAGGGAGTTTTCGGAACAGGGTTGTCGGAATATAGGGGTGTCGGAATAGAGAGCAGTCACCTCTACAACCATTTACTCCTCACAATCTAATTCTAAAGGACTTTGGCGTATAGAAATGTCTAGGACAACAGACTCCGACCATAATTATTCATGGGTTTTTGTTCCCAAAGGCGTTTTATGTTTTGTCCCACCGACTCTTGGCTGAACTCCGATCGTGTTGTATTTTTTCACACACAAAATATTACTTTATGGATTTTATAATTTCATCTCGAATCTATCCCATTCCCAGCCAAAATACCTGAGCTACCTAACATAATTGTTAATTCTTATATTGTTGTTCTTGACTTTCTGTTACGTCATTAGTAACGGAACGCTTATATTGTCCGCATGTTAGCTGAAATCTTGGCCAAATAAGTCATACAAATGAGAAGGAAAAATAATCAGGTAGCAACCACCCCACCCCCAGATGTAGTTTTTCGTCAAGGCCTTCATGGTTTAGACAAAGCTGTGTAGCCTCGAAGCGTTGGCATGGCAACGTGGCAAAGCGGAGAGGCTTTTTCCATTTTATATATTACGGGCTTTTTAAATAGTGTAATATAACATGTTCATAATTTTTATGCAAATAAGTAAAATGCTGAAACGTTAACAGTGACAATGCAGTTTACGGCTTCCAGGTCATCTTGGGGGTGCGTAGCAAAACTCAAGAAATAAAGAAACACAATAAACATCTATGACAAGTTGGAAAGGCCATTGTGGCTTCACCCCCCTTTCCCTATGCACTGCTGTCTAAGGCCTTGACGAAAGGCTACCCCCAGCTGGAGAGCAGAACGGGTATCAATAGCAATATCACAAATGTAATACGATGGCGGCATGTTGCCCGAGCTAACTGTACCAAGCAAGTTCTGTCCACATTTTATTTAGTTTGACAGTCACAGTTGAAAAAGTTCATTTTCATTGCAGTGTCAGCACCCGCTGTATTTTCAACAGATACTACCCCCAGAAGCTCAACCTTCTCGTATCCCATTATGCATTTACTTGGCTTCGCTGTAAGGTTTGCCTCTCTCAATCTCCGCAACACCTTATGCTCATCCTTGCTAGACGTGTGGATGAGGACGTCGTCAATGTAGTTGTCTACGTGTGCCATCTCTTGAAGTACAATTTGCATCAGTCGGCTAAACGTAGCTGGAGCGTTTACAAGCCCGAATGGCATCTTGACAAATTGGTAGAGTCCATCTAGGGTGACGAATGCTGTCTTTGCCTTGTCTTCTGCTCTAACCGGGATCTGCCAATATCCCTTTGTCAAGTCGATCTTTGTAAAAAAAAAAAGTTGTCCTTGGCGCGTTTTGCAAACATCTCTTCTGGATGTGGCATAGGTTCGGAGTCAAAGACGGTTATTCTATTCGAGTGCCGCGAGTCTATGCAAAATCGAGAGGTGCCATCTTTCTTGTCAACCAAAACAACCGGGCTGCAATATGGCGAATCTGAGTGGTTCGATGATATTCAATCTCAGCATGCTTTGGACTTCTGATTTCACTGTTTCCCGCAAGGCATGTGGAGGTTGGTATGGCTTCTGACGACTTGATTTTTCGGATGTGAGGTTTCTACAATGTTCTCCCAAGTGTGTCTCACCAGGTAAGTCTGTGAGAGTGGTTGTATAGTTCTGAAGAATTCTTTTCAACTGTAGCTTTTGCGTCCTAGGTAGGGCAGGGAGTTATGCGCATATATTTAACTGACTCCTGGCTCACCATTACAGGCAGTTCAATACTCTTTATGTTGTGGCTGCCTCGTGTATCACACTCAGGTTCGTCTTCAATGATGACTGCAACCGCTACACACTCGATGATGTCACCTGTCTCAGTGTGAGTAGTCTGTCGGCAAAAGGAGTACCTTCATTCCTACCTTGATATTACGTAGCCTGCACTTCCGGTTGTAGTATTTGGGCGTGTACTCTGACGATTCACTCAAGGATTCTTGCGCCAGCTTACATGTGCCTTCAAGCCTCTCTCTCATATCTACAACGTATTGGTTTATGTTGACCTCACCTCTGGTGTGTTGACTTCACCTTACATCAGTTCTCTTGGAATAGTCATTGGTCCACGAACCATCCGGAATTGTCAGCACCCGCTGTATTTTCAACAGATACTACCCACAAAATCACCAACACCAAAATAAAACACTTTTGACTCCTTCTTTGTAGTTGTTACTATTTACATTATGTATTTACAATTGATCAATAATTAAGTTCCAAATTCTACTCAATTTCAACCGCATTCAATTCCACAATCCTACTCCAAATCACTTATGAATTCAATTCAGATTCTACCTCATTTCAATGATATTCAATTCAACAATATTCAATTCCAATGTTGCCGCTTTTAAATTCACTCGGGGCTTCACTTCTTAATTAAATTATTCACCGAAACTATGTCGGCTTTGCCAAAACCCGATGAACAACACCTTCAGCTTATCTCAATTATTATTGAAGTGTTCCCGTGTTGCATCAAACGATGCTCTTAGCCAACTATGCGGCCCTCCATTCTGTCCTTGTTTCTAGGCATAAAAGTCGATGTCCACTTGCCACGTGGCTTTACCACGGTTACCTCATTGCAAACTACTCATCGTATCCTTTAACTCTGCATCGATACCTGTTCAGTCCTGCCGAGTTAACTTGTCTGGCCCTTTGACGTAGCCTCCACTGGACGTACTTCATAAGCTGGCAATATCGGCTGTCCCTTGGCTATCTTGGCGGATACTCTTAGCCATCTAAACAATAGAGTTTGTAATACAAAAATATAACACATAATAATCTGATTGAACAAACCTTGAACTGAAATATCGTTTTGTAATACAGCGCATCTCTGTCACAAATTTCTCATTATTGTTTCAAGCAAGTGAAATATTATTTCTTATAATATAGCAAAATAACAACCTTCAAATTAATATTGATTTACACACAACATTTTGGGGTAGAAATCTTCACACCAAATGCACTGGAAATATAGCAGTAACGTAACAAATTAGGTTGGTGAACTTACAGTCAATCCATGGTGGTTCTGCCCCGCCGAATATCTGGTTCTGAGTTTGGTGACCACTTTTACCCAGGATATACCTTTAATTTAATGGCTCAAGATTTGAGCTAAGCATTTAGAACTTCGATACTGCTGGCCAAATCACGAATATCAGGTGAAAAAGCTGAGCGGCTGGGCAGTGTGACCTTCTTGAAGCTCTTGCTGGATGTCACTGCATGGCCAACACCCTATAAGCTCGGAATGTTGCTCTGGCTATCTGATTTGCATACATCTTCTTTTCATATATATCTTCTTTGCATACATCTATACCTCAGATACCTGTGATAACAAAACAAGGAAATGAATAAACCTCTACACTCCAGTAAGCCTAACAAATGCTAACCCCAAAGGAACTAAAAGAATAATCTAAAACTTAAAGGGACATTGCTATGTAGAAAATACAACAAGAAGTCAGTAATTTTGTGACATAAAGGGATTCTAAAAAAATTGAAAATCAGAAAGTTAAAGTTAGTACCCGGTACGAAGATGTACTTGTTACAGGTAGGCGCACAGCAATGTGTGTTCAAAAGTGGGGATGTGGTCGTTTTGTTTTATAGATCCTTGCGAGCAACGCGGGCTCTACAAGTTTATGACAATAAACGAACTGCAGCAGTGGTTGGAGCGGGGAATATCCCCTGCTTCCCAAGACAAATTTGGTTTTAGACAATAGTTCTACATGTTAAAATGAATAGTGTGGTCTGTGTTTAGAGAGGGAAAAGTTACACACTACATGCAGCTGCAACTGGGCATGAGCGGAGACTATGACCGCGAGAAACAATTGGATGGCAAGGCATCATATTGATTGTTTTCGGAGGTGGAGAGGGGCTGGGAGAGATAAGCAAAGGCAAATTTAAGAACCGGAAAGCACTCACAAATTTCACCGCTTGATGGTTTGTAAGTGTTTACGTGGGGTGAGAAACAAAAGCTACACTAACATTCAAAAGACTTCGGATGCGTCATGTTGGTTTTAAATTTAGGGATGGGAGGGACGCAAGATTAACGGCAGAGAGCTGCCCCATAGCCGTTAATCCACGGCTCTTCCTGAGCAGCATGTGTGTAGAACGCCCTCTGTCGGTGAATCGTGAAAGATCGGAATCAGTGTACAGTACCAATCAGACAGCATAAGTATGCCCAAAGACCAAAGTCTACTAGTTGACAGGAGGCGATCTCGGACACGTATTTTTTTTCCCAGGACGAACGTGGGTATTAACATAAAATGGGCGTGTTTGACCGTAAAATACCCTCGCGCATGCGTACTCTTCTCAATAAGTTTTACTTTCGGACACATGCCGACGACAACGGAGGCATGCTGGCGAATTGTACAGCTGGGAGCGCTTGTTCTGATCTAAAGCTTGAATCATGTCCACGATTATAGGTAAATATATTCCCGAGTGTATTTCAACCCACAACTATTACGTCCAAGTACGCATGTGCAAAGTGTGTGTGCCGCGCTCTAGACTAATCACAAGGCCGCCGAATTCTAAGTAGTGGTATAGTGGCGATTGTTCTTACAGCAGATCACTGTACACGGAGTTAAGCGTACCAACCGGCGCGCCGTCACTGCATTGAGAGGAGGGAAGGCTGTCACGGGTGGCTGCGGACAGCATAGTGCAACTTGAGTAGTGTGGCCAGTGTCGTGAAACGAGTTGGACAACGGAGTTCAATACTGCATGGTCTCTTGTATAGATTTATTAGAAGTGCAAATTTATTCAAGTACTCAAAGAGTTGAACAAAATAAAATATGAGCCAGCAATTGAAAACCTCAAAACCAGGCAGCAAATACATAGCTGAGAATGGAGGAGACAAGGAGGCCGGTGGCATTAGCAATGGTGACAGTACTCCCGACATGAAGTTGAAGGCAGTAACACCAGCTGGCCGCTCGCCGATTCTCACGGCCGACCTGGCGGCGGAGCTTGGGGGATACGACTTCGCTTTTGAGAACATCGTCTTCGAGGGTGGAGGAAATAAGGGTCTTGCTTCTACAGGGGCAATTCGGGTCAGTATATCATAAGGAATAACGTTCGAAGAATTTGGTTAGATCATAGCTCCATGGTTAGATCAAAGTAGGTGATGCCATGAATGGTCAATAGTTTCTGGTCCTTGATTTTTGTAGTTATGAATCTGAATCTGAATAATTAAGTTGGCAAAGCATCCTAACGGAAACATCACATCAACTTTTTGTGTCAAGAAGACAACCGGGAAAATAAAGTTTTGACGTGATGGGAGGAAAGCCCCCTGAGCCAACCTGACTTTTTAATATGTGAGCCGGGATTTATGGGAGGTCAGTGAGTTTTTCTTACTGGATAGATCACACAGGATAAATACAAATACACAAAAAGCAACTTGTGTAAACTTTACAGTCCAAACCGGTGTCCCAACTTTAAGAGCATTACCGGGGAAAATTTCCGTATCCGGCCACAACGTTTTCATTCACTTTGAATTAAAAGAGTGTCTTATTTATTCAAATGAGATATTTCTTTTGGTTGACAAAAAAAGTGAAAACTACACTAAAAATGATGTAAATCGATGATTGAAAAACCAACAAAATAGGAAACCTGGTTTTGGTAAAACGGAACTAGTCTATTTCAACCATGGAGGTAGAAATAGATTTCTACCTCCGTGATTTCAACACAATGGTGTTTGCCCGTTATGTTTCAGCATGGAGCGAGGCAATACACTAGTTAA
The DNA here is from genome assembly GCA_010994315.2 of Pisaster ochraceus. Lineage (NCBI taxonomy): Eukaryota > Metazoa > Echinodermata > Asteroidea > Forcipulatida > Asteriidae > Pisaster > Pisaster ochraceus. Next base: position 3,756,235 of record CM021526.1, on the reverse strand, counting down.
GCGCTGCATGGTTTCAGCGGACATTCTCCGAACATCAGACCATGGAGGTCCTCCATGATCAGACCATGCATGATCAGACGTAACCCAATTTCCTCGCGCAAGATAGTTATCAGCTCCAAGAGCAACGCCACTACATTGTATGCCATTACGTAATGCTACTGCATTCCGTCATTAGAAATAATGACATTGTAGTCGTGCAACCCAAAGAGCGTGTGTCGGTAAATCGGTCTGCCTGATTTGATTAATTTGATTTATTTGGCAATCTGCAAAGAAAGTATACAAATACTCACATATTTTGACATTATATAGTCGCGAAAAACAGGTTGTTAACGAGGAGTGTTACGTAGTAGGACACATAAAGGGGTTAAATAGAGAAGGAAAAGGAAAAGGGCATTGCAGTTCTAGCAAGCACCTCCTTTTATAAGTTACTAAGGTTAATACTTTAAATGACGTCGTGTTCCTTTTTTCCCCGTAGTGTCACTACGGGGAAAAAAAGGATAGAGCTCTTTAAAAATGCTATGAATTGATACGCCTCCAAAACATTTAGCGTCAACTGTAGCACGTTTCCACTATTAACCTTAATAACTTATAAAAGGAATAATGAAGTGAAACGAAACTGTTCAGTCATTTGACATTTAAAATAAAATGTATTTCAAAATATGTGGCCGGCTTGATTGTATGCTAGATTACTGACCACAATCAAATTCTAAAGGACTATTGGCATATAGAAATGTCGAGGTCAACAGACACTAACCGTAGTTCTTCTTGGCTGAACTCTGATCGTGTCGTATTTTTTTCACAAAAATTTACTACATGGATTTCATCATAGCATCTCGAATCTATCCCATTCCAAGCCACAATACCTCAGCTACCTGACATAATCATTAAGACTATACCCTCCCCCGCTCAATACTGTTCCTTATAGTTTCATGTTTAGGATTCTTTTCTTTTTTTCGAGTCGCATTGACAGTGGTTTTATTCACTTTTATTAATCCTGGCCTTATGAGGTTGTCTTGTCATCTGATTCCAATAGTTCCATGCAATTTTCCCTCTTCCACATGCCGTAGCAATATAGTAGACCCTCCTTCACACCTGTTGGTTGTTTAAAAAGTGATAATCCCTACATGGGCAAGATTTTGTTTTGTAAATTTTAGTTTATGGTCTCCACTTCCATGGTTTAACTATATGCTTACCGCGTAGCGGTGTCAAGCCATGTTCAGACAGCGTAGCGTACCCGAAACGGTTCAACTTCATGACCAGCGGGAGGCGGGGGGGGGGGGGGGGGGGGGGGGGGGGGGGGTAGTCGTAAAATGTGTTTCTCCTTGCATTCAGACAGGACAGCACCGAGTTAAACCTGAGACGGTTTATCGTCGGTTATAAGAGGTCAAACCTTACAGAAAGGAAACACAGCACCAAGACATACACATTTGGTTTATTCACAAAAGCACGCGAACGTCCATGTCTATTTAAAAACTTTCAAATTGTGCAATAAGTTTAATACCTCGCATTCTTAGATTGTGTTTTTTCCATTGTCCTGATGCCATCCGGTCGTCCCGGAGTGTCGCAATGTGTCGTTTCGTCCCCCATCCATTCGGGTTTTTTTTCCACAGGATATCGGCACTGCAAGCACTGCAAAATGCGCAATAATTTCCCAGGTTTGAACTCCTTGTACACGGCCATTTTCCGCGATATTCTTAGTATTTCTGCTGGCATTTTCACGTCTTTGTGGTCATTACTTGCAACGTTTGTTTTCACAATTAACTTTTTTTATGGATCGATGTACTCATGAACTGACTGCATGTATACTGATCACGTGTGTGAGGGTATTTCTGCCAGGCAGCCAATAACGAATGTTTTTATTGGTTGATGTGTAGGACGCGGATATTGGCCAATAGGAAAATTCGTTATGAGCTACATGCTATGATGGCAATCTTTGAGGGTTTTTTAAAGACGTGTTGGGATATTGATGTCGGAAGATTGAGGCATTTTTCTTGATCTTTAAAATTCGGGATACTCCTCAATTTACCATCCGGTCTTTTCGTGTATTGACGTGTTAATTTTCAAGCAGGGATCAAGTGACGTGGCTGAAAAGGAAGCGTTATAACAAATTTATACACGATTGTATTCAGAGATGTTTGGGTGAAATCGGACCTAAATTACAAGTAGGCAAGACGGAAACAAAGACGCACGTTTTCTCTCATTTCTGTATATTTCGTTGAGGCGTACTAATACTGTAGGCGCGCGTATTACTTAACGACCTTTACACGGGTCAGCGGTCATTTGTTGTGAGTTAAACCAGGTGTGGTCATTTTTATTGTGTCCACAAGCAGTGTTAGAAGGAAAACCCGAAGCGGTTTAAAGATAAACCCTCAGGTGTTGAGCACGCCGGATAGTTGGGACCTTGACACCCAGCAGGACTCACCGTCTGCCGTGATTCAAAGAAGCTGTCTAGCCGGAATGACCTCGCTGCAGGCGGACTGTTGTGGAGCAATTCCTAAAATGAGTTCAGAACCAAAGCATTGCAGGATCAGGCCTTGGCCCATCTTTTGTTAGTCGAAAAGCTGTTTCATTTTCGGCGATGTGTTGGTGCATAGAGGTCGGGTGAAAATGGTCGTATAATAACAATTTGATTTGGGTCCAATTTGATAGGCTTTCTTAAGAAGAAAACAATGCTCCGTGTTGTTCTGATTAACAAAAAAGAGCAGGATGCCAGTCTCAACTGATAAACTTGACATTGTGTTTTATTTTATTTTATTTTATTTTATTTTATTACCTTCATTGCACAAATACATAAAAAATGAC
>CM021526.1:3727548-3753184 GCA_010994315.2 Pisaster ochraceus | reverse complement strand
AGTGAGTAGTGGCCAAGGAGGCCAGATTTAAAAAGAGAAAGAACTTGTGAGTTTTTTAAGGTTGGGTGGAATTTCATTCCAGGAGTTGTAAATGCGGTTAAAAAAAGTTTGCCTAAAAATACTAGTTTTACATTTGTTGGGAATAAGAGTGGGAGAATTGGAGGATCTCAGATTGCGGAAATTAGTGTTACGGAAGCTGACCTTATCATTAATTGTAATAGACGTCAAACTCTGGAGGCCCTTGAAAAGAGAACATTGTCCTTAAGTCTTTTGGCTGGTAACCGCTGATAAACATAGTTTTGTTAGCTAATTGTGCTATTAAGAAATCAGATCCAGGTTACTTTCTTGTTTAAATGTAATATACTAGTGTTTGAGACTTTTTAACGTGCCTGAGGGAAAACGTCATATTAAATTCACGGTTTTGATCATTCTTATTACATAAAAACACAGGCTATTTCATTTTGGAGATAATGCATGGACGATTTTCCACTAACTTTAGTATTCCCCGAATAGTTGTTGACTACGTCATTGACTACGATGACTGCGTCATCTAACCCTGTTCTTGGAAATGATGTCACCATAATCTTATTGTTATTTCTCTGTGACATCATTTCTGAGTCAAGATTCCCACATCCACAAAAATCCTATAGAACATCTGACATACTTTCATTCTTGGCCTTGGACTACTCCTTCGACTTTCTCTTATGCCCCAGTGCAACAGACTTGCCTCTCGAACACCTACGAGCTACAATCCAGGCGAAAATGCTTGGACCAGGTGACACTAAACATTACATACCCTTCCCGTTCCCCCCGCTCAATATTGTTAGGAGCGCAGACCACACAATGAGAGCCAACTTTGAACGGGGGCGGGGGCAACGAGATATGGCCTGGATTGTAGCTCTAGCATTTCTGTAACAATTGTATTAAGACCACTAAAATAGTTTTTGCAAGTGTTGTTTCTTCAGTCGTCGACACTACAGTAAACAAAAAAAACCCACAAAGCCTACGCTCGCACGCTTAGGGTCTCGTTAACCAGAGAGACAGGGAGTACGGCAAGATATTAATTTCTTTCTCCTCAAAAACTCAGGCGTTACAAAAAGTCTCGAACGATAAATAAAGTTACCGGAAATCTTTGTTTAGGTCTGTAAGGTTTTATAGTGAAATGCGTTCAAGTGCAAAAGTACAGTACATGTATACATATCCATAGTCGTATACTACACCCGGAGCAGCGTTTTAATCACAAATACGTTTCATGCAGAAACGTTTCTCAGATTGAAATGTTTTTGAATCCCTCTCTCTTTAAAACCACATTCTTTTGAAGGGAATTGTTTCTCAAAATGGAATACATTTTCAACAGCTGTAGTGCTTCTTCTTATCAAGTAAGTTTTTATGGGCACAAATTTTTGGAGTAATTACCCAATACCAAAGGTGTACCTTGATGCCCCCTTTAACTTGCTCCGATCACTCCGGTCGTGAAAACAAACAACGAACATAAGAAATGCTGCATAAGGATTATCGCGTGGATGACGGGTCGGCCGGCACACTTCGGAATGTGGACATTGCCGTCTAAACAGGAAAAAAGGGAAGAGCAAAAAACAAAGTAGACAAATTACAGATTCGAAAGTTAGAGAGATGTGGTGCTGACAGATGTGTATCATTAAAATATGTATTTGGGACGGGGGTTTAAATCAGGTATCGGCCTCTTTTTAGTTTGTTAGCCCATGGAGGTATAGCCTACACGGGCTTGGCTGACGTTTGCCTGCAATACGATAGCATGATTCAAATTTGTTAACATTAATCTTGATCATGCATGGTGCCGGCATGTGTAATGTTTTTAATGCTACTGAATTTTAGGATGCGATTTTTCTCCTCTACTTTCCATGTTTTAAAAAAAATTTTACAAGGCATCCCAACCTACAAGCTTTTGCTTCTTTTATGGGTCACGCCTCCGTACAGTCTCAGTCTCTGTCAACTTATCAAGTTGTTTATTTTGATTTACGTATTGACGGAAATATTGATGATTGATTGATTAATTAATTGATTGATTGACTGCTAGCTATTAAATTTGTGAGAAGAGAAAATAATATTAAGTCGGTGCATGCAACTAAGTGCACCCTTTCCAACATTATGTATCATAATATCTCCGCTTGCTAATGGCTATTTTGTTTTTCCGTGTGATTAGTTTGTTTGGTTACCCCAGTTTATGATTATAAATCTAATCGATTTCTAGAAGTCTAAAACAACCTAAACAAAATTTGACCGTATTATTTATTTGTTTGGTTTCCCAAAATTTATCATTAGAAACCTAAGCACTTTTATCTCTTCTTGTTTACTCCCCCCCCCCCCCCCCCCCCCCCCCCACACACACACATACAGGTTCTCGAAGAGCTTGGATATTGGAGTAAAATCACTCGATTCGCTGGAGCTAGTGCTGGGGCCATGATCTGCGCTTTGGTTTGTGTTGGGTTCAATTCACACGACATTGAAGAGTTCCTGTGTGGAGACATAGGGAAAGTGTTTCTTGGTAAGTATGTATAGTATAGTGACGCACAAACCCACCTGGTGGATGCGGTTTGGTGGGTTATTCAATTGTTTCTCTTTTTAGAGTTCCTTTTTTCCTCAAGAGTTCGCCAGAGCAGCACAACATTGAACCTAAATCCCCTTCATTCATACCTATACCTTTGATCCGTGTAATTGGCGAGTGGCGACCCGTGTAAAAAGTCTTCTACACTTTTAAAACTACAATATCAAACCCAGCGAAAAAATAACCAAGTTCCCTACTAACACCGAGATTGGTGGGTTAACCCTAGTCCTGGGCAGGGCTAATTTTATAAAGATCTGTGGACAAATCTAAGACTTTAACTACATAGGCAAATTGGATCAATTTGTCTTTGACTACAGAACTGAAGCCCTCTCTTGAGGCGTACCAGTACTGCTTACGAGTTCCTGAACGCCATGATGCCAAGATGATGCCAAGATGATGCCAGTTGCTTGTACATAAATAAAGTAGAAGGCTTGCCTATTAATCGACATTTAGCCACTTGTGTTGGATTTTGCTCCGTAGATGGTTGAATTGTATGGCTGCTTGTTAGAACCAGGGGCCCAATTTCGTGGCTCTGGTTAGCGCGGAATTCTGGATTTGTGTGCTGTACAGGGTGCTGTAAGCACATAATTCTGCGGTGGGCATTGCCATGAAATTAGACCCAGGTCTTGATGAATTGGCAAGAGTGTCCAGTGTCCACAAGCATGTGTATTTTATTTGAAATGACTGTGTTTTCCAATTGTTATTACTTCGTCTGCTTCTCCAGTTCTGATTTTCTGCAAAATTTTTGGAATGGAACCACGCCAAATGGAGGAAAACATTAAAATGATAAAGTTTTCAGTAGCATCTGTGTCTAGCCTCTATTTACACAGGGCACTATTTGCTGGTTTAATTGATATTCATATAAGTCATTTGTCATCTTATCGCCCAAAATGATGACAAATGGCAGGCCTTAGCCTCCTCTCTGCCCTGTCCTTAAAATGTCCAGACATTATATCAGCAGCAACGTGTTGTGCTCCAGGGAGGAAAGAAGTAGAAAGTCAAATGTTTTGATCCAAACTTTTCGAGCAGTCTCGTTACATAGTTTGCTTTTATACCTCCCATGGCATTATACGCCAGAGATGAATGCCACTGCAAAGCAATACATGTCTATTATTATGTAAAGTCAGCGGCCATTCATTTAGCTCCAACCAGCAGACAATGTGCTAAACGAACTGCGCCACATCCTTTGTTGGATGCACCTGATTCCGTGTCAAATCCCTCTAGACCAGTCAATCGTTAAAACCATTCACGCTGGCTGCTTCTACTTCTACTTGTACATGTACGTACATACACTGTCCAAATTCAACCCCTTGTGGAGGCACACAACCAGAATTCTGATGGCGTCTTTGTATTGTGACTTTGATTTGTATGTAAAATGGTTTGACCTGAGAGTTTTTAGTCTTACTCATTGTTGGTTTAACAACTACCCCCCCCCCCAAAAAAAAACAACAACAACCCAAAAACTAAACAAAAACAAAACAAAACCACCTCGTACTTCCCGTGAGCGGAATACATTTATTGTTATACTCTCTCCCATAGTTAACTGTAATTTCTTTTTCAGAGTCCAAAACAATCTTCTTCCTTTTAATCAGGGCAGTTCATTTTGGTGGGTGCAATACTTTGTTGAGGGCAGCCTCCTTCCTCAAATTCCCCGTGTCGAAATGTCGTTGGTATAATTTACAGGGCAGTAGTAAGATGGTTTATCTACTTGCTTTTGCTCGTTTCTTTCTTGTCAGTTTGGTAGAGTGTCGACCAGTCGGTGGTGAGTGCCTTTACAACGAACGTTTAAGCCTTGTTTTCATTTTACGTTCTGTGACCGAGTTTTATCTTTTGTGTTTTCCCAGACTAATTTATTCACTTTTTGTGGGCACAACTTTCTCACATTTTTTGAGGTCTTTTATTGGACTTGAAAATGTCCTCCAGTTTGTCATTTATCGTGACAAACAGATTTAGAATGGAAGCTAGTTGGGGATGTGCAATATTTGGCGGGAGGTCAATTTATTCGGAATTATCCTGTTTCTCAGCACTGTATTAACTGCTCTACATCAGGGCCCAATTTCATAGGCCATTTTAAACTGTGTGCTTAGCGAAAACTAGCAGGATACCAGTCAGAAACGGTGCATGTCATATGGTATTTTGGCTGGTACCCTTATTCTGGTAAGCTTGATTTTGTTATGCTAGCTACTTTTTCTGGTCGTGACGACTATTGCATTCATCATGAATATTCATCACGTGTCTCATTACAGATGCAAGGTTTGGCGTTCTGAGTTTTCTACCAAACATGTTGCTGCATTACGGATGGCACCCCGGCGAGAAGATCAATCACTGGTTTGGTGAGAAAGTCAAGGAAAAATTTGGCAATGCTGACTTGACATTTGCAGAGGTATAGTAAAATTTTCCACCCAATTCTTTCCAATTGAGTGCATTTTATTTCACAAGACAATTGAGCAGAAAACGGTGCTCAACAAACTTGCCAAGTGAAAATGAGCGCTGATTTACCACTAACAAGCATTAACAATCACAAACATTACAATTCGTTGGTAGACTGTTTTTCCATAACAAGATTTGAGCTGTGCCAGGCCAAATTTCTGTGTTTTAGCATAATGAAGTTAATTTGTTCAATGTTATACGTTTGTATTACCGCAGCTGTACAGTAAAACCAACCGCGAATTGTGCATCACTGTAACCAATATGAACAGTATGGACTGTACATACTGTCATGTCAAAACAACGCCAGATATGCCTATCAGGACAGCTGTACGGATGTCTGCTTGCATTCCAGGTAAGTCTTATAATTATACAAACCACACACACATACTACGGAAGCGTATTGCCGCCACATGAATAAAAAAAAATCTCTCTTATCTTGTACGTACACGATAATTTATCGTGTACGTACATGATAACTTATCGTGTACGTACAAGATAAGTCCAAACTTATCGTGTACGTACACGATAAGAGAGATTATTTTTTTATTCATGTGGCGGCAATACGCTTCCGTAACATACATACATACACAGATCTATATAAATAAATCAAACCAGTAAACATATGTTTTTTATCAAGTTACTGCCCGTCTCGTCTTTCAAAGTATCAAAAGACAAGGATGGATGTGTGAAGTATTTAAAACAATTATTGAATGTATTTTATTCAAACAATGCAGACTAGAAGGACTGTTCCATTTCATCTCGTGGCCATATATTATGTCGGGCCTATATTGTAGATGCATCCAATATTTGTAAATAATGTATATGTTTTTCCCCTCGGAGAGGAAAAAGTTCTCACCAAGTTGGTCCCATGGTCTCAAAAAGCGAACATTCAATTAAAGTCTTTGAGGAGCCAAACATAATTTGTAAATGAATATGTGTTGCTTATGTTTCGCCCATTTCACAGGTGTATTTTGCCCAGTGAAAGTAACTGACCAAGCAACCAAAACGAACGACTACTTTGTGGACGGAGGCATGCTATGCAACTTCCCTATTCACTGCTATGACGGTAATGTTTCTAGTCATTCATATTTTGAAATAGTAAATTAATGCAAATTAAAACGTGATGAGTAGATTGAGGTGGATTTCGAACAAAGCTGCCCCCCCCCCCCCACACACACACCCACACACGCAAATGTTTTTAAATAAATCAATGCAAACTGTATTTCTGAAGTCTTGGGGTTTTTAAGTTAACTCGTGGTTAATTTTAATTCCTGTTGAATGTTTCATTTATGATTAATTTATTTGAAGCCATAATATGAGTGAGATTTTTTTGTAAGGCACTTTTGCCAAGACCAAACAACCAACCCGTACGACGTATTGTGACTATAAGTAGGCCCTACTATAGGGCTATAAGTTGTTCGATCTTTAAATCTTGACCGAGTGACCCCTTGTTCACCTCCTGACGCGGCCAATAAATATGTAAGTTCTTCCAAGACCGCCGAAAGCAAAAGCAGGATTTATGGTTGGCACCTAATCTCTGTGCATGATCAAATGGCTTAGGTTCCCGGAAGGCACTGACGTTAGAATGTTGAGGTCGTAACCCGATCTTTATCTGAAAAAGAAAAAACAAATCACACCAGACATATTCTAGTGTATCTTATCAACATAAATTGATAAAGTACTATAAACACATAAAGTGGGGCAAGGTGGGGAGATATGCGAGTCTTCCTGTTAATGAAATCAAGGAACTTTAACCCGTGCTTTGCACTGTAAGCATTTGATTTTTATTTTGTATTATTGTTTTTATTAGTTTTTTTATTTGTATTGTGTTTATTTTGTTGTTATTAGATTTCCCCCATGTTTTTTCCATTACTTCTTTATAACAGGAACGTTTTATAAGAGCACAGCAAAACGAAGAAACACAAAGCAGAAATGAAATTTGGGACTTCAGAATATATTCTTTATAACAGTACTCTGTATATAACGAGGGTCGAATAGCTGTATAATAAGCAACAAATTGTGCCCCATTGTTCGCCATTTTATAGGTTGGTATTTGTCTATGGCGCATCAAGATTCATTTCTGAAGAAGGTGAAACGATTAGAAGATTTACCCAAATTGTGGGATCCACAGCAACGTTTTGGCAAAAGGAATAACAAGACGCTCGGGATTCTTCTGGTATGTATTGAGAACATTTCAACCCAAAACATGTGTAGTGCATTATAGTCTTTTGCCAGGAAGAAGGACGTATAAGGCGCCATGCTTTTCTTCCAGGCACCCAAGGTACCCCTTTTCCAGGAACAAAAGGCCGTAAGCAATAAAATGGTACCTGACCCAAAACGAAAAATGACATTACTGTTACATTTTTTTTGTCGCTAGAATTACCCCAAAGACGTGTTTTCCCATTCCCATGCAGAAGCTAACTTTCCTATGATGACTAATGAACGGCAGAAAAACGTTCACACTCAGTTGTCTTGAAGCACAATTGTGCCCATAGCTTACGCCCTTACTCCGGTAACTTTTTGTTACGTCCTTCTTCCACCCACACGACGCATTGAAGTATTTAAATGGATTTTGTTTAATCAAAACAAAGTAGTTTAATCAGTCTGTTTTAAAAAATTGTTTGAAAAAATAAAATCACTTTTTAGTACTCTGCAGGAGAGAAAGAAGTCATGAAGGATGTCTTAATGGAAAGGTTCAAAAACCGCGTGAGGGAGTCTGAGATAACGCCAACTCCAAACACAAAACTTGCTAAGTAATTAAGAAATATATTCAGTTGTTGTAAATAGATGTTAAATTTGCCCCGTAGTCAGGAAGTTTATGTTGTAATTTCCACGTCCGTGGGCATTAGATGACTAAAACATGGCACCTATCCAGATACCATAGATCCTATAAAGAACCAAGGAAGATCATGTTGACAAAGAGCGAGATGCTGCAATAAACGTTTTAAAAATGGCGGCCATGTACGACTTTTGCTCATCAGTTACTCGATTTCAGGCTTCCTCTTCATCACTTTTGTTGTTGGCTATACACGCCAAGTTGTTGATTTCAGTTACTTATCAGTGTCAACGTCACACATATAAGCCATCTTGGTTTATATAATGGACGCCACTTTATACTTTCAGTTGAAATGTCTGTATAATTAAAAGTATGAAGAATTCAGACTCATTATTAGAAAGGGGGAAAAAAGAGGATTAGTCATCGAATTCAACATCACAACTTCTAACCCTCTTATGTTCTGGGACTTGTCGCTCGACAGATCCAAGATGTGATGATGTTGAATAGTATGACCTTAACACTGGCTGTGATTTTGGGTAGGGTAAAGAGAGAATGCGATCTGGGTGAAAACTTTTTCAAAAACTTATCAGTTGCGATAATGTGTCGGTAATGATTTTAAAACATTGCTGTATAGGCAAGATAATTTATCAAGAAAGAACTTCTATTTTTCAAGTTGGCACCAACATTTCACAAATTTACTTGTGTAACAAAACGACTTAAATGCTCATCTTTATGACAGTAAACGTGCGGATAAAATAAGAAAGCAAGAGGGTGCTGCAAAGGAACATAATGCACTTGTTAAAGCCATGTCAAGGTTTATGCAAGTGCTTGATGAGTGTGATATCGACGAGAGTGGGACCATCAGCATAGACGAGTTCAATACTGCCATGGGTCAGGTAGGTACAGACAGCGGCTCACTGCAGGGCCCAGTTTTATAGAGCTGGTGAAGCAGACAATTTTAGCGTAAGACATATCTGCTGAGCAAAAGCAAAATACAAAAGGACACCAGTCACAAGTGGTATACATATGGACATGGTGTTGTGGCTGGTAACATTTTATTCTGGTAATCACGATTGTTTGTGCTGATTTTTGTGCTCAAGCAGCTCGATAAAATTGGGCCCTTGTAGGTTAACGTTGCACACCGACAGGGCTTAGAAGTGTGATCTGAAGCTAGAGATTGCAGTAAAGTTTTCTTTCATGACCGTTTGCTGTAATTTGCAAGTTTAATGCTAAACTGCTTGTTTACAAACAAACACCCCAACACCCCGAAAAACAAACAAACAAACAAACAAACAAACAAACAAACAAACAAACAAATATAAAACCAACAGATAATATGGTATGTAAACTTGTGAACTTGTTTGTCATCTAACTGTAATTTTGATGTTTTTACACGTCAGTATTTTTGGTAATTTATCGATCAAAAAAACGGCCCAACCTCAAGGTTTTGAAAAGCTAGCTATACACTTCTGCCATTGACGACGTGGGTCAAAATGACAATACTTTGCGTCATTATGTGGGACGGTGCTTTGTAAATGCAACAAAGCGGCTAAGTCTTCAAGTAAGTTATTATGACGAAAGTGTCGGCCTCCCCAAACCGCACCACAGTAGTCATAGCCTTGCATGACAAATTTTTAAACTATGCAGACTTATTTTCTTCAAAGAGATGACCGCAATGATTTGTCGACAATAAAACACCCAAACAGTAGTAGGAGGCTACATTTTCGACTGCCTCATTATTAATGGCAATGCTAACTTGAGGTTACCAATGAATACCTTGCAGAGCTTTACAAGCTTCACAAAGATGTTTTGCTTGCATTCTGCAGGCGCAGATAAGCTCTCTTTATCATGCAGATTTTCAGAGTCGGAATCACCACCGACTGTAGTGCATGTTGGCCTTGTTGAGATTTTATTTAATCACACCCTGTTTTATTTGGGTCTGTACGTAGGCGCAGTTGATTCCCCGTAGCACACAGTGCTGTACACAATCGGTGTTTGGGTACAACTTCAAATAGTATTCTTTATCCCCAATGTAAATTGTACATCTATTGGATTCCCATTGTTATAAACTGTTCGGCTGTGCATTGAACCTCACGTACGAAGCATTTACTACCGTTGCATTCATCAAATGCTTAACAGAAAACTTCACGAATTCACGCATTCGCTTTCCCCAAAAGTGTTTACTCGAAAGTTAATACTACCACTTACTTGTACATGTACTTGTTTTTATCAGTACAACCCATAGTTAACACTGACTACATGTAGTTGTTATGTCTGTTACGGTACGGTTGCAATCAGAATCCTACGGCGGCAGTAGGCCTGCCTGTAGCTGCAGTAAGAGTGACATTTTAAAAACATACACAAGTTAGTGAAGTTGAAATTTGTATTAGGCTTGCAACTGTTTGACGTTCATAATTAATGCCCTTGCTGGAATTCAATTTTCAGGTCTATAGATATCTGAATTTTAGTTGGCAGACTAATTACTATAGTTTCTTGCATTTGGCTATTACTTGAAAAACCATGGTATGTTGGATAAAATAAATTGGGAGTGGTGTTTTCTAAGTTGATAAATTGAACTGATGTGAAATGCAGTGGAATTGGCCTTTTGAGGTATGTGGACACTCTAGGAATGCACTGTTTGGATTGGGTGTAGACAGACAAGTATACTCAAACCTGAAAGTGCCCTGAACGTGTCCACCATAGGCCTATATCTCAAATTGGCGTACATGACTATGTGGAAGGATGGGATTTTTGCGATGGTTATGCATAAAATAATGGTGTTGCTGAGACAGCTGCAGCGCACGTGCTCCCTGAATGTTTTTAATTGCCACGGGGCAAGGACCGGTACTGAAGCATCGCAGGACAGGTAATAACCTTATACTACCGTTATGGCCAGTCAACAAGCAGTTGCTAATGCAAGTTCACAGCGCAGGTTGTAAATATATTGGCCCGGTGTTCACCTTTTACAATCACACCGGCTGTATAGGGAGCTTTGTGTAAATATAAAAACTGCAAAATCCTTGTTAATGGACTAAGTTTCATCCCTGTGTAGAATGCACCTTTTGTCATTTCCCGCTTACATTGCTCAGGGACGCTGTGGACGCTTGTTGAGAATGACCCCGTCCTTCGACTCCCCACGGAGACATTTTATTTTCCCTTCGTTGTTTTGTTATTGGTCTCCATAAAGGTGTTCCGCCCCAAATTGACAATCATTCCAACTATAGTTGGGATCGCAGTGAACACAAAGCACCCCATGAATGAACTAACAAATAACAACAATAGTAAGTATCATAGTATGAAGTTTATAAGACCACTTTCCCTTGCCCTTGATAATATTTGAGAATAATTAGAATGTTGGTTTTCCAAGAGAAGGGAAATAAATGCGTAGGCCTTAAAACTGAGAGCGTCATCCGGCATGAGCAAAAGGGCGCTCAGTCAGGACCCTCTAAAAACACTATTTACGCAGAGTTTATAGTGGGATACTATCATTCCAAACCTCGTCCTGGGCACCGGCTTGCAACCGGCTCTAGCTCCATCATAACAGTTTTGACATGAGTTAGTTTGTATAAAGAGCCGAGACCCGGGTTTGAAATAAAGAATATTGTTAATTAACGCCAATCGCATCAGCTTGTGCGTCTGCGGTAGTGTTTACACAGTATGTAATCCTAGGGCGATCCCAACTATAGTTGGGACAATTGTCAAGTTGAGACGGAACAAAGGTATAAAATATAAGCACACCCTTAAGGAGAGTCTTTCTGGAAAGCTAACAATGACAACACAACACACATTACAGAACCAGAAGCAATCAACTCGACTGATCTTGTATAATAAATGTGTGTGTGAGTTTTGTTTTGCCATTCCCTGTGTTAGGCTTGTTATGTTGACTCTGGGGGTCCAAAGGTCACAAAACAGAGAAGATTTCCGGGAATGAACTAACTCTGGTAATTTAACCCACTTCTTAATTTCACAAGTAAAAAATACAAAGTACATTTGTTGCATTACGATATAGAAAGAAAAAAACATTGCGTACCATGTACCATCGATCAGCAGCTTAAAACACCGCTGACGGACTTAAAAAGAGTAGCGTAATTACAATCAGGTTGACCTGATGATGGTACAGTTTAACTATGAGAAAAAAAGCAGACTTACATAACAGACCATATACATGTACATGTATTTTGTAACACGGCTTAAAGAAAAACATGCGGAGTAAAAAAACAACAACTTTTGATTACAATTATAAGAAGCTCAGTCTTGGACAAGCCCAAGTCAGTGTTAAAGCCTTTGGATCAAGGTCTTCCCAGAAGATAACAGTATCTATTGTTTATTATTTCCTCTCTCAGGAATCTTCAAAGTTTACAGATGAGGACAAGAAGCGACTATTTGGGGATGACTTCAGAGACACTAGAGCACTGTTTAAGAGATTAGACACATCATCAGATGGCGAAGTAAGTACAGTCGGCTCACGTTGTCGAGAGTACATTCAGAAGCTCCGAATCTCATTTTTGCTTCTTGTGTGTCTTTTGTTTTGCTCTCCTCTTATAACAACGACGTTCCTGTTAAAACGACGTCAGTTGGCCAGTCCAAGTGACCTTGTTATGATGACAGTCGACGGTATGCTGATAAAATCATTTATGCGTAAAGCAGATTCTGAATGGGACAGAGGAAGGTTCCGAAGATTTTGTGGAGAAAGTACATGATTGTTTTTTTTAATTATTTTTTATTCAGCTCACTGATGACGATGTTCATTACGAGTACGAATTCTCCGGAAAATTATCCAACTCCTACACCGATTATTGACATGGTGTTGCCACAAACTTTACCAAAAGTACATGTATATTGTTAACCCTTGTACACAATCATTTACCAAAGTTGTTTATTTCACAGATTAGTTTCAAGGAACTTCTTTCGTTTGCGGAGAAGCAAGGGTTGAATATCATGGAACACTTCCGGGGTTACAACAGGCAAGAGATTACGGGTATACAGAGCTACTTTGGTACGATGATGGAAAGCTTGCTGCTCAATATGAAAAGAATATTCATCCAGGTAAATCCATTTTGTTCTTTCAAACCCGTGGTGTGGAAATCATTATGCTGAGGATGGGGCACCCAGCGTTGCGTGATTGTGTTTAAGCGATAGACAAGTTGGGTTGTATCATCTGCATTGGGCCATGTCAAGCTTTTGGTTTTTGTTTTTGGTTCAGTCAGTACTCAACATCTTTAAAGGCAAAGTATACCTTTGGTTTTTGGAACCGTTCGATTGTTTTAGTCCTCGATAAATGATTGTAGACAATAAAATAAACCTGTAAAAATTTCATTTCAAAAGGTGGTCGCGTTTTTGAAATATCGCCGAAAATCCCGAGCGATTAGTCCACGCAGGAAGAATAATCCCAAATAGGAATACACAATCTGAGAAACGTTTCTTTTATGTCACTTTATCTTTTTACATAACCACATTACTTCGAAGTGAAATGTTTCTCAAAATGCGTTATACTATCGAAAGCTGCTGTAGGCCACACCAATAAGTTTGCATTGACACTAATCACTAAGAGTGATTACCAAACGTATTTTTCTCTTTAATGCTTTGGTGTATTTATGTTGTACCTCCTTCAGTGATTGGATAATTCATAGAGCAAGGGTAGATTGGCACTCTTATTCGGGCAGCCCTACTTCCAGGCGGATCAGCCCGCCTACAAAATCGTCAGCTAAACGAATTTCACGGAAAAGATAGCCCTTGAGTTGAGCTTTCCAATGGTGTAAAACTTGTGCAGATTAATGATCCGGCTTCTTGCTTTATTTCATATTTATTTTGTGTAGTCTATTGTGCTGATGGCGTCGGGGCTTAGTCAATACTGCATTGCTTAAGTGCTGTAACTGGGTACTGCATTTCCGACACTTGAGCAGAAACTCAATGGTGTCCTAGCCCAGGTCGGACTTCTCTGTTGCAACGGACACGACGTCCTACCAGGGCTAGTTGACTCAAATTCTTCTGCACAATGGTACAGTTGTTGGTAGCTGTTCATGTTGGGCACGTCCTCATCTATGTAAATTCTATCATAACTTATTAGGAAAACGGAACAACCTTGTTGTAAGGAGAACTAATAGCTGAATTTGAAATGTATTTGGCAAAAGTTTGAAACAGTGACCCCGTTGAAATAACAATTCACGCTGTATTCGTAAAGACCTCGTCACCACTCTTATTCCCCGAGTGCAAAATCAGAGCGTACTGACGAATTAGTACGGAGGAAACTGTTCAAGGCAAATACAAGGCTGTGTGTGCACTCGAGCTATACAAACACAATAACACGTTTACAAGTTTGTTTAAAAGAGGTTAATGGAGTCTGATGACAGGTGTTTTTTCCCCTTCAAATCTCGAATGACTCAACAAAACAACTAACTTTTTATTTTATTTTGCTGTGTAGGCGGGTGATGTTAACCGAACTGTTGGAATTGACACTGGTTACCTGGATACTCTAGACTTCAAAATGGAGAAACCAGATCAGAATTATTTGGTTGAGGTACAATAGCGTAGAATATTTTCACATACTTCGCATTGGCATTGGTTTGTTCACATTCCACTTGTGGCCTACAGGCCAAATTACGTGACAGTATAAAAACATTGAAGCGGTTTTAAAGACTCAGGTACATAATTTTTTTTTAATAACATCGAAGATAGCAAGTAAAGCTGAAACTTGCTTCAGTGACTTGTAATCTTATGTATTATAAACGTTCCTTTTCCCCTCTTTTGTAAAATTTTTCACAGATCACACAGGTAAAAGGTGCTAATCTCTGGCCTAATTTCTGTTCAGTCTAACTTTTAATTATTATGTCCTTTCTGTCGGTAATCTGTTTATAACGGCTGTAATTCCCCTCTGTTACTTAGTTAATCTTTTGTTTCACTTTCAGTTAGTATTCAAAGTAAAAGTTTTTATTTTATGTATCATGACTTGTTAAAACTATAAGGTGCTCTTTCGTTTCCCTTTGCTTCAATGTAAACTGGGGTGCATTGCATATCTCCGTGAGGGTTTATAACGGCTGTAATTCCCCTCTGTTACTCAGTTAATCTTCTGTTCCACTTTCAGTTTGTATTCCAAGTAATTTTTTTAATATTTATCATGGCTTGTTAAAACTATAGGTGCTCTTCCGTTTCCCTTTGCAGCAAGGTAAACTGGGGTGCATTGCATATCTCCGTGAGCTTATCGATGGGAACTTGATGGTTCGTAAATAAGACGAGAACAACGTCAACTCCTATGATGACAAGAATTGATCACCTTCCTATGACGCCGTGTTGGAGTCAAATTTCAACGATGGTGGGTTTTTGTATACACTTCAACCAGCCCATGTATATCTGGGATGACTGATGGGAACAGCCATTTGAAACCATTTGGTGTAATTACAACCCTCAAAATGGCAGATAGCCATGTATAATGCTCAAGTAGTCCATCAACACATGGCATTTGGGTCTACAAGATGTTTTTTGGTGACCCAACACCAGCAGTTTTTAATGCATTACATACAGAACTTCATGTATACGGGCCGTGACAACATGAGCATTTACAAATCAGAGCAAAAGCATTGTTTGAAGCTACGTCCAATATACAGAGGGCGCTGTTCAATATTCTCGTGTTGCTCTTTATTCTAGGTTTTGGTCGTTTTATATTTGTGTTTGATCCTTTTATATTTGTATTCGTCCTTTATGCATGGTTTTGCCATTGTAATGGTTTAGCTCTTTATATACATGATTTTGCACCCCACCCCCACCCCGCGTGACGATTGTTCCTACCTGCCTGCGCAGCCGGGTTGCTCAGTACTTTGCCAGATACTGTTATATTATTATTTTTTAAATTCTTCTTTAAAAAATAAATTATTGTTTGTTCTTGTAGATCCGTTGACCGTTGGTTGTGTAATTTAGCAAAGTGTTTAATGTTTGCTGGCGAATAACATAAAAAGGAAGTTAGGATTGCTCGACCATTCTTAATCTTTCCTCCATTGGTGACCGTCGCAAATGTCTGCTTCTTGTGTTAAGTTCTGAATTGTCCTCGTTTTGAGGTACGATGTCAGTGGATTTTGTCCCCCGGTAAATTAACATGGGATAAAGGAAGTTGATCCAAAAGAGGGCGCTGTCAGACGATCAGTAACATTTTTCTCAAATGGCCTTTAAAAATCCTATCTATGCCTGTATACCTATGTAGGTAAGCCCTTCTGTTCATACGTCATATATCATGCCTTGTCTTAAATGAGTATGGGGTGAATTATTTTCAGCTGATTCAAGTTGGTTCTGTAGCTTTAAACACTAACAAAAGCAAGAACATACACAGCATATTTAGATTGTATACTTGAATAGAATTCAGAGACAGTCCTCTTTCTTCAAATATATATTTAATATAACCTCTTGCCCAGACAATTGTAGTCCAAGTAAAGGTGTTTTTATAATTGGCAAGATCTTTGTTATACATTTTAGACCCCCCAACCTGAAATAACAAAAGTATTATAAATTTGTATAATATAAATTGTATGGATATAAAAGTACTGTGATGGTTTATATGTAATTTTTACATTTACATTTTTAAAACTAGATTCGAACAGAAACAGAATTTTTCGGTTGAGTTATAATAAACAGTATATTTTGTATTTTTACAAAGCAGGTGTCAGTAAGATTTTCACATATAAAAATCAATGGTTTCCTAAGAAATGTAAAAAGATTTTTTTTTTTCACAAAATGAAAGTACTGTGATGTGTGTGAGATATCAGCCAATATCTCGTAGACGAAACACAAGTAATAGCCGGAAAAATTAAAACTACATGTACTTCAAGTAAACGTTTCTTACCTTAAAAATGTTAGTTTATAACATTTTATTTATGTTTTGCAAAATTGGCAATTTGTTTGTCATAACTTGTAGAAAACATAAACCAAATCCTCACATAATTACAACAGTATTATCAAGTTGGAAGTAAAAAAGAAAGTACCGGTACTGTGACTGTAATAAACTTGTTTTTAGTGTAGGTCAAGGGGGACACCTCCAAGCAGGAGTGTGGATTAGTTTTTCCCACACTGGTCTTAAAGGGGCACATTGCCTTAAAGTCTCCTAAAATGTTGCTGTTTTGAATTGCTCCTCGTCCTTTTAAGAGTTATTCATGCGCTAAAACACAATTAGTGAGTAGTGTTTGAAAAAAGATAAATTTACCTCTTGAAATACACTCAGTAAAACACTTGGCCCTCAATTATGTGGAGTCATAAATTAAGTTCCACATCATAGCGGACTGTGTTCTGTCATGAAATTACACGAAAAACACACACAATTTCCAGGGGACATTTATGTGAATCATTACATTCTACTTAAAAAAAAATTGTCCAACCATGTTCAAACAAATGCATTTTATAGCCCAAAGCGCCCGAGGCAACGTGCCCCTTTAATAAACTTAGCGTTTATCTTTGTTCAAGTGCCTTTAGTACTAGAATCGGTAGTTACATGCCCAAGATAAGACTTGGATATTTGTACTACGTGGATAGAGCCAAATATACAATTTATATGCATTGATAAAGGTCAAGGGCGTCGATCGCTACTGAAAAGTAGGGGGGACGGGCGAGCAAGTCTTGAAGAAATACATCTTACATAATAGGCCCAAAATACCATTCTGCGCGTGGTCCATCAGAAAAAAAGATGGAAATGAAAAAAACACTTCACCGTTTGTTCGCTATTTGAACAAAAATTGTAATGAAATATTAAATCAAGAAAATGGTATATATTTTTATATTTTGTTGCATATTTCTAATGAACAGTCAATCAAAAAGTGGGGGGGGGGGCACCTAATATGCTGTCCCCTCCAGTCTAAAAAGTGAGGGGGACATGTCCCCCCCCCCATCGACGCCCTTGATAAAGGTCCATTTTTGTTGACTTTAAATTCACTAAATTATTCACTTTGCAAATCCTGGTACTTCCATGAACTTTTTTATTTGTTGAATAAAATAATAATTCGGTGAAGGACATTGTGTGACTCTGTGACTGGTTAATCCAATAGCAATCTTGGTTGGCGTGGCTTCAAGAAAATTTGATGTCTTAAAAGAGTGACTAATTTTGGGGGTGAAGAAAAACTGACTAAAACGGGAATTGAACCTGTGACCCCCAGATTTGTGTGCCAGTGTGCACCAGAGAATGGAAGAGCAGTGGCACATAAACCTGGAGTTTGCAGGTTCAACTCCTGTTCGAGTAAATCTTTCTTTGTGTGTTTCTAAATTGGTGTTTAACTACATATACCCAGTCAGTTTTTTAAGTGGTTTGTTACGAGAATAAATCATCATGTACATCGACGCTGGAATTGGTCCATCTCTCTTAAACACTAAGCTTGATAGAGTCAGATGGACACAACTCGTCAAGTCACCACAGCAGTGAACGAACAAATGAATATATGATTACAGTCAACTTTCGTTATGACAAGATCACTGGGACTGGTCAAATTACCTTTTTTATAACAGAAACAGTGTAAGAGGACAGCAAAACCCAGAAACACAAAGTAGAAATGAGACTCGGAACTTCAGTATGTACTCTTCGTTAAGCAGAACCTCTTTGTAACAGTGCTCTTTTTAGCAAGGGTTGACTGCACAGGGACTGTTCTCAGCCAAAACATCTACTGTTTGTATCTTAATTTCTAGTGATATCTGTTAATATCTGTTGGTCTTCAAATTCTGCTCTAGTAAATTTTTCTTTGTTCAACCCCAAGTTATTTCAAATTTACCCAGTCAGTTTCCCTTGTGTTTATAACTTAACATTTGATAAACTTAGACTTGTGGACAAGTCCTTAAGACTTGTGGACAAGTCCTTATATGAGAGTTGTGGTGATAGCGGATCTCTCACAACTGTACTCTTGCCAGACTGCAGGGCCGTGCGAGACTACTGCTCTCCCAACTATGTTCCTTATGAGTCAGGAGCCAGTCATTAGAGCAGTCTAATCGCATGAGATCATGCATTGAAAAAACGATTTGTCCACAAGTCAATGATGAACTGTGTCAGTTTTGAGGGTAAAGGTACTTTTTACTCCCAGGAAAACTTGAAAGCGGTTGCGTGTTGGTATGTCTCCCCTGGCCTCAGAATAGCGCATGGAAAACTTGGCTGCAATAAAGAGAAAAAGAAGAATTAAAAAAAAAAAAAAACTCTGAAAGCATAGTACATTTAGGAACGGGCATGTTGTAGGTTAAGTTGCAGCATACTTAACAGGCATGCATGCTCGCTCGGACCCATGAAAACAATGAAGTGGGGCTACAACTATCTGTTGCTGGGGGAGGGGGTTTTGGGCTCAGGTTCCAAGCTACCTTGACCTGCGAGTTTAAGGTCAATTTAACACACACACAAATTGGAGAGATAGGAAACAAGGACATTTCATTTGAAGAGAGTTTAGACCGCTGGTTGGGGGTTCCTATTCTCCCCTCCTTCATGCCTACAAAGCATGACTATTAAATTATTACTTCTCATGGAAAAAGCGTGGGTTTAGCACAAAATTTTGCGTTATGGCCATTTCATCTGCAGTGAAGTAATCCAACATTCATTTGGCCGGTTGGGCAGTGGGGGCAAAGACATAATGAAAAAATAAATAAAACAATATTTCTACCTTTATTTTTAAAATTTATATTTTGTATTTTTATTCATTTATTTACTTATTTGTTTATTTAAGGTACGGAAAATGTATTTGTGCATATTTTTTGTATCCCCTCTGGTTACGTCACTGGTCATCTGAAGGATACAAACATTCAGTCTACATGTACTTACTTGATTAATGGCATCAGGGAAGTTCCCCGACTCCAGACAGAAACCATTGTGTTTCATATAGCTTGCTCCTTGCTTAGCTGCGAGGGTACCATCTAGGAAGTTAGCTGTGTAGAAATGAACCCCAGGCTGTGTGGTGAATACTTCCAAGGAACGGCCAGTCTCGGGATGGTAGGCCCTGTAATTACAATGAGTTTACTGCCGATCAAACCATAGGACTACCTAACTCACAAACACACATCTTTTCAAGATTTTATCTTTCTTTTCATAATTACATTATTTGAACTTTCAATCGCAGCAAAAGTTTTAGTCAATAAAATAATTACAGCTTAAGCGGAACTTAAGTAGAATTTGAAACCTTGCATTGGAAGAAAACTCTTTTGAGTTGTGAAGGTTCTGAAACGAACTCTGTGTGTAACAACTCAATGTTTCGATCAGTGTGCTCAGATCACCTTCAGGAGAATAATAAGGACTTTAATTCGTAATTTTTCGTGTCATTTCAAATCTTTGAACTGAGCTTAAAAGCCAATATAAAGCTATAAAGCAATATTTTTCATTTTCCTGATTTTCGTACAAAAAAATTACCAAAGGTCAGAAAGATAATGCAAACATAAATGATTACACACATTATGTGCTGACAGTAAATGTTCATGCTATTATTTAATATAAAATAGTTTGTGGCCTGAAGTTTCGACGCTTCAGAGTCTTTCTTGTTTTAGCCTCCGAGAAAGACTCTGCTTGGGTCGAAACGCCAGGCCACTAACTATTTTTTGCATTTATACCATAGGTCCTTTAGGTTCATAAGGAGTATATGCGACACTAATTCTATTTTCTCAATTATTTTATACGCACACACAGACAAATTAATCATATGAGGTGCTCCTCATCATCGATCGACTACGACTTTCTCTTGTGTGGGGCACAACAATCATACAGAGTTAGACTGTAAACCTAGTTGTGAATGATTGTAAGATATTGAGAAGTTTAAGAAACATTTTTGGGAGCTATACTTTGCTGAAGGATGGCTTATTCCCGGTGAGTTGAGGCAGAAACTGTTGTCATAACCTCCGCCCGGTGCATCATGGATGCGATCACCCAGAAGTACGGGCTCTCTCAAATCAAACACTGTGTTCTTCACAGATTCCTTGTGACCTAAAGATGAAAAACATTGATGGTGAGCATAGACAGTTTGATAAATAAATCGTTTTGTTTTTCTTCTTAAGGACCCCAACAAATCATTGATAAGTAATGAGCAACCCTGAAACAATAGAGACACTTGGACATGACACTGTGAGAAGTTTAATCTGCAGTGGATCAATAGTGCCTGTGAGAACACATTTTCGACAGGGCTGCTGGTGAGCAAAAAACATCAGACAAAATATAATTTTCAGCAATTTTTTTCCTGGTTAGGTAAGAATTATTCTTACGATAGAATGGGCTAGTATAATGTTTGAAAAGTAGAGGTGCTGCAGTATATTCCAGCAGCCCCCATTCCCCTGGGCCTGACGGTAGAAATCCACAAACTCAAGGTTAAAAACCAAACAAATTTTAGTTAACTGATATTTCTGTAATGCTGGCAGACTGCACCACCATTTAAGACAGAGCCACATTGGAACAGATAACAGTTCAAGAAAGCAGAATCAGGTTACCAGTTAGCATTCAGTTCGCAAATATTTTTTCCCAGTTTTCGTTTCTGCTTGGGACTCACTATCAGGGCCAAATTTTATGGCACTCCGCAGCTTACCGCAGAACACTGTGCTTACAGGCCGGAGATTCACACATGCTTTACAGGGGTCTGTAAGCTAAGTGCAGAATTCTGCGGTAAGCAGCACCATGAAATTTGGCTGAGGAGCTTTGTGATACTAAATCCCAGGACCCCCGGTAAAGGAAAAGGGGAAGAATTCAATCTGAGATAAACCCTAAGGTCCCAATGCCAAGAAGGCCATCACTCTTCGCTTGATGAACCTAACCCTGCTCCAACAAACTTGTTTGTTTGTTTTTTTTTTTAACTTCAGCATCGGCTTAAAGCTCTTGGCCTACTTTCATAGAGCTGCATACAAGAAAGAGCAAGCACAAGACAATTTTGCTTACCATAAGAAGATTACCAGCCAAAACACCATGTAACGTATTTACCATTTGTAAATGGTTTTTCTGCTAATTTTTGCAAATTTTTGCTTAGCATAACATTTTTTTGCAATAATTTCTGCTTAAGCAGCTCTGTGGAATTTGGCCCTGGTGCTGGCTCAGTTAGCAATCCTGTGCTGTCTATATAAGGCTTCATATTGACAGAGCTGAAGTCCGGGTCTTGAAAAGGCCAAACGATAATCCTAGTATAAATAATAGGAAAACTCAATTTTTAAAATTGTTTTAATGAAAATTAAGGAAA
The DNA here is from genome assembly GCA_010994315.2 of Pisaster ochraceus. Lineage (NCBI taxonomy): Eukaryota > Metazoa > Echinodermata > Asteroidea > Forcipulatida > Asteriidae > Pisaster > Pisaster ochraceus. The sequence goes on along the minus strand of CM021526.1, from coordinate 3,731,250 downwards.
ACAAAATTTATTTTTTTACCCAGTGGAATGAGCATACCATCTACCGGAATGTAGCTGTCAGCATCTATACTGATTTTGTGTTGATAAATTGTTCCACCGCTCTTAATCAGGAAAACAAAAACGGAAGGAAGAATGGACAATTATTATTTCCATGGTAGATTTTTGTCATTGAAAAAAAAAAGTCTGTACATTATGTGCATGGAGAGCTTCGTAGACATAAAGGTATAAATGGTTTGTGTTCTTTGACAACCCTTCAAACAGATAAAATGCTCCCGACCAAACAACCGATTACAGGGAATTCAACTTTGCAGACTAACGCTCTCTGTAAAGTTTGTTCAGTTGAAGAGTCATTATGTCACTTGCGTGCGTATCTCCTACAGGACAACACTTTTCACTACTTGCCACAGCTGGCATATGTTTATGTGTAATTTTAATTAAACAATCATCTGTTTCATCATTCAAAATCTTTTCTCACAACAGAAACCTTTAATATTAATAATAATACTAATAAGAAGAAGAAGAAGAATAGTGGCTTCTTATATAGCGCTAATATCCGTCACTCAGTGACGCTTAAGGCGCTTCAACATGAAGTATTTTCCTGAAAGGTATGTGGGTCGATGTTTGAAGTAAGAGACCTACTCCTTTGCATAGCACCATATGGTTTACAAGGTATGTGGGGCAATATGCAGCCAATCAAACCAGGAACACTGGGGCGAACCCCTTCTTTTTTCGATAAGTGCACTGGGTTCTTTTACGTGCGTTACACAACACACGGGGCCAACAGCTTTTGTCCGATCTGAAGGACGAAGCAATAATGGTTAAGTGTCTTGCTTAAGGACACAAGTGTCATGACCGGGATTCGAAAACCACACTCTGCTGATCAGAAACACTAAAGCTTGAGTCCGGTGCTCTTATCCGTTTGACTGAGAGAAAGAATGTATAAACCGCCAGTTCCAATAATTAAACTTTTCTTGCATAAAGCATTAAAGAAAGGCTAGCTCAATGCAACTCCTATGGACTTCTGGTGATCAGTGGAGCTTGTTTGAGCGAAGGGGGCATGGCTCACAGTGGAATTACGTCACATTTTATGAACAGGATTACTTACATGCCCTGCCAGGTTGAAGTAAGAGTGATTAGTCAGGTTGATGGGTGTTGCTTTTGTTGTGACTGCCGAAAAACTAACATCAAGAGAATTTTCATTGGTCAGTTGATAAATGACCTCAGTGGTAAGCTGGCCAGGGTAACCCTGATCACCGTCTGCGCTAATGTGCGTTAGTTTGAGAGACGTTCCTTCTACTGAAGCATTCCACAGCATCTTGTGGAGAGAGAAAGAGTGAGAAAAAATTACTTGTCAATAAAACTTACTGGATTCATATAGCGCCAAAAGATACAAAGCACTTAACTCTTAAAAGTTACATATATACTAAATACATGTAATGCCAAGCATTTTAAGCAGTAAGTTTCTACTTTTGTTTAAAATTTGCAAATACAAATTCTAGAAACAGTGACAGTAGCCAAAGCATACACAAGTTCAAAGCCGACGGCTCAAACTTTTGGTCATAACTTAGCCTTTCGCAAAGGTCACTTTAACCATCAGAAATGCATTATAAAGAGGGCTGATTTATTAATCCGCCCTGTGAATACACAGTCCGTAAATTGGGCCCAGGATACTGATAGGGTTAATGAAACACGACAAGAAAATAGCAAAAGCCAGCTACAGGTTGGAGAACCAGTGGGTCTTGACGGCCTTCTTGAAGGACAAAAACAGGTTCTGAGTACTTAATGGGGACAGGCAAGACCATTCCACAAGCGGGAGGCAGCAATGAAAAAAAGCTGTGTCACACCAACCTGTTTGTGCGACAACGGGGGACTTAGCATCAGAACTTCGAAGGGATCATAAGAGCAGTCACGGATTGCGCATGGGTTGGCAAATTTGTTTTGTTTCAAAACAGCTAACTATCTTTAGTGGTATGAAACTGCTATTAAATCAGTGCTCACATTTTGTAAATATTTTCACACTAATGAAACATATTAATTTAACGTTTCCTAATTCATAGATGACCTACCAATCCGAAGCCCTTGAACCCTCCATGGTTGTGGTTCGGGCCATTGTTTGTCTCCAGCTGATAATCTTGCCCGTCAATTGTGAACTTTCCTTTGGCTATTCTATTTGCATGCCGACCAACGATGATCCCTAGATAAAACGCGTCCGTTTCATATCCTAGGAGAACAAAGAGAATTTTATAAATCAGGCAACGTTTTTACAGAAGCAACAAAAACAATTACTTTATGTTTTCTGTCTATTAAACAAGCAATCTGAGAATTTTAAGACTTATTAGTGGTTTTTTTTTATTTTAAGAAAACAGTTTCTGACAGACTAAAAGGTCACTACAACAAGTTGTGTCAGGTCGTTTTGTTTTTCCTTTAAATTGACTGTTGCATTGTTACTTACAAAACCTGAAGTCTTCAAGTATTTTAGTTCAGAATAAATAATGGGACATTGTCATTTTATGTTCTTAATTTGGTTACTAACAAAGGGGTTCCTTACTTTAAATCAACACCGATATAACGATTCTTGTTACAGTTTAATTGTTTTTCCAATGATTTAACAAACAAATGTTAAGTTACTTGTGACTCGGACTCGACTCTCACCAAATGACTCATGACGTAAACCAACTGGCTCTAGACTTGGTTTCAGACTCTTACACGTGACTTGAGACTTGGAATTGACTTATAAAAGTGACTTGAAGACAACTCTCTATGTATAACAATTACAAATTGTTTCACACAAGCCAACCCAGTGGCGTAACTAAGGGGGGGGGGCACATGCCTCCCTAATTGATGTCAGTGCCTTTCCCATTTGGCACCCACCATTAAAATCCAGGTTTTTAAATGGAATCTATAATTGATTTGCCAACAGTGCCCCCCTAGAAAAAATGGTACCCCCCTAAAAAATTACTTTAGTTACGCCGCTGAGCCAACCCTCACCTTCAAAGTTCTTGTATCCCAGCACAACATCGCCAACATTGCCTCTTTTATCAGGAATCTGAATGGATGTGACAGCCGCACCAAAGTTGATGATTTTAACCACCATTCCATTTGTATTCTTCAGGGTGTACTCTACTACGAGTCGGCCATCCTTCGTATGACCATAATCTTCTTGCGTTATTGACATTTTTAAATCCCGCCTAAAAGCAAAGGGGAAAGATAATTATCAAAATTTTAAAAACAAGTCTGAGACGTAGGCATACTCCTTAACTCAGATGTGCCATTTTTAATTTTAGCAACACCCAACTTGATTGAGGCGACAAGTCAACACGAATGAAGAAATTTGTATTTCCGATGACTTAACATTAATCAAGTCAACAATGATCATTTTCAATTATCATTAACAGTAAAGCTACAAGCTGAAGAGCTGCTTGTAGCTTGGTAAGACATGACAATCAGGCTCAGAACTGGAGGGTGTTCACCCCCACCCCCCACCCCCCAAAAAAAGTCCCCTAAAATAAAAAAGAGGAAGAAAAAGTCAACTCAAAATGTAAAAAATGGTGCGCATAAAAAAATGAACGAAAAAATTGGCTAAATGGCATGGGCCTGATGACAATTGAAATGGGCCTGATGACAATGGAAATGTGCCTGGTGACAATTGAAATGGGCCTGATGACAATGGAAATGGGCCTGATGACAATGGAAATGGGCCTG
>CM021526.1:3677959-3694817 GCA_010994315.2 Pisaster ochraceus | reverse complement strand
ACACCTGTTACTACGAATATACTCGTAGGCGGCAGTCAACGAGTTAAACACTACACCAGTTGGGTTTTTGTTTTCTTTTCTTTTTTCTTTTCTTTTTATTTTAGAACATTTTTCTTCAGTTAGTGGCCTTTGGGAAAACTCATACATGACAAGAGTCACACTAAATAAATGGCACCCTTTGCATCTGTCATGTTAGCAGTTTTTCTAATGGTTTTAATTTTGTTAAATTCCCGACGAAACCACCCAATAAGCCTTTCAACATGTGAATGGGACACATGCATGCTTACTCTGAAAAACAAATTTGAGTTAAATCAATTGTTGGTTTTAATTTCTTTTTTAAAATCGCCATCAAATTTCCATCAAAAATGGTCGAAAAAAGCTACCTGAATTTTAAGTCTATTTTATAAAAATTGAAATATGAGGGTAATCAAAAAATTGATGATAGTAATCATTTCAAATTTATTTTTGGTAAAAGTCTGGGTGGCCATTCACATGGGTGGATTCAGATGGATTCAGGTTCTTAAAAAATTATAATGTGACGGTTGCAAAATGGTCTCCTTCATTGTGTATCTTTTCGTTTGCCGTCATGGAAAGAAATTGAAAAATGTTTTGAAGTTCAATTTCAAGTATGGGGTTCAGGAATTCTGAAAAATTTGTTTAATTTTGTATCGCACAGACACACTTAAAACTGCATCTATAGGTGTATTGGTTGATGGTCTAAATCCACAGTCTTGAAATTGAAATCAAAGTTTGTAACGTTGGCGTTTTTTTTCCTTGAAATTTTTACCCAGGCATGCGTTGGAAGAGGTGACCACAGTCCTCTACCCAGTTCCTCTGAGTTTGGCACCATTGATCTTAAGGTGGGTCTACATCAGTCAATTGCGATTGTAATGTAAAATTCATAGGTATTATAATTTAAGGTTTTAAATCGCTATAACCTGTCGCTTTTTGTAACAGCTGATGGATATATTTAAATGAAAAAATGTCAGATTATTATAATCTTCTAATGGACCCCTAGCTTTTGGAGCATGGTGGCTGATTGGTCTAGTGCCCTTCTATGAAGTTCTGTCGTCAACAGAGTGTGGGTCCGAATCCTGGCCTGATGCTTGTGTCCATGCACAAGACACTTCACCATAATTACTTTGTCCTTCAGATGGGATGTATTAGAGCCATAGGTCCAGTACTAGGATCGGTCATACATGGATCAGAACCCAGAACCAAACCGTGGAGCAGTGAAGGGGTCTACCTCTGTGTTTCTGGTTCACGGCAAGCACCCTTGTCCACAACAAACTGCAGGCTTCCAAGTTACAGTAGTTACGTTCACTTCTGAGACATCCTTGGTTAAATTACCAGAAACTAAAACTACAAATAATGACAATGATGTCACAAGTACAAGAGCACCTACACTGAGGTCAAATTATGGCACCTCCTTGGCCGTCAGTCATACACGTGTCATACACACTTACACACTTACATTGTGTGTCTTTATTGTTGGCGTTTTACTGGTTAAGTTCATTTTCTAACATATTTTTATGGAACCTGCACTGTGTATATAAACGGATAAATTAGAAATTGTTGTTATTGTCAGTTCTGCTGGCTTATTTAAGGGTTTTTTGTTCGGATGTAGGAAAGAGGACTGATCATTTTAGAATGAGTGTTGAATATTTGTTTTCTTTTTAAGGGTATTCAGCTGAGTCAAAGTGAGCCGTGTCTGTCAACTGCTGGATCAGATGATGGCAGAGAGTCATGGAACGTAATGGTAAGTAATAAATAATAAAATGGAACAGGGTCGGCCTTTGGCTCGGTCCATTAGCAGCAACCAGCCACTAACCCGGTCATTACCACGGAGTGAAGACCGGCTCCTTACACTTTTATTGCCTAAGTGATACATCAACACTGGACATCATTTTTATGACTGAGTTTATGTCACGGCATCTGATGTTCTCTTGTTTCAGTTTGTCGAGAGCGGAGGTCTAAAACACCTGTTTAACATCTTCATGTCTGGAAACCTGGAAGCTAAGAGCGGACAGCATTGGAACTTGGTACGTCATCCTATCAGATCCTCCCCACCCCCACCCCATACAAAATCATCTCCACTGCGTAATCCCCACTGGCTGAATTTGCAAGGTTGAGCAGAATTCCACGACATAGCATGGTTTTTCTGCCAACAACATCCACTGTTGAATTAACAGATTGCTTGAAGGGTTTTTACAAGAAAGTGTGCCTGACGTCTTTATTTTTGATGCAGATATGCTGTCATATTGTAAACTAATGAAGCTTCTTATTTGTATACACTATTTCTCCTTGTGTTGATTGCCTGGACCTGGTTGACTGTAAATTGCCTCTCGTGACATGGCTCAGAGGTATCAATACAGAGAGCTTGCATGAAGGGCATTATGGAAATTAAGTGAAATTTTACTGCGAATTCATTTAAAGAATGCGTACAACATGTGTCTGTTCGCTGTCATGCTACCTACACGCAAAGTTACTTCTTAGGATTGCGGTAAATCATTGTTACATACACGAGTCCGTAACCAGGGTGGTCAGGTTGGTGTAGTGTTTTGTTTTTTTCCTCGCCTTCCATCTCTAGGACCCTGGTTCGAATCACTTTGGGGGCACTATGTGGATTGGGTTTTCAGTCCCTGACTGCGTGGGTTTTCTCAGAAAATAATTCTCTAAGGGTTTTACAAACCTTTACTGTCTTCTTGCCATTGGGTTCTTGGCTAGTACAGTGATTAAGTTCGCTTTTCTGAGAGTCCTTGGCTTCACAACTAGAATTAATGAAATGAAATGAAAGAAGACATCATTCTGTCATCGCGGATAACGAAGATTATTACAGGCTTACTACTCAGGTAGGATTCAAAACCACGGCATAGGGCACATTCTGTGGTTTAGTGGGTGCTAAGACAGTGGCTCTAGAAAGCTTAAGGTCGTGGGTTCAAATCCCACCCCAGAAGTTTGACTGCTATTGTTTTTGTTTTGTTTTTTGGCAGGACTCTTGAGTTTACAGTGCTTTAAACATCGGTGTAAGAGTAAAACCAAAATAATGTATTCAACAAACTAACACTCTTCAAGTTCTATGGTCTTGAAGGGGGAAATAATCTTCTATGCATTGTTTTATGATAGTGGCAACAAGACTGCCTGGCCTGCATCTTGAAGCTCATCAATGAGTTTGCCATCGAGCAGGCGGCCCAGGACCAGGGACAAGATGACGTCTTTGAGGCTCATTCTTCCAGTGAAGAGGCCCCGCATAAGTGTCCCCGCAGGACGAGACAGAGCAGCGCTGATGTGGGTGGCATCACCACCAAACTGTCCCAGGTAAGAGTACATTGATCAGGCGTGTGACTTCTCAGGATTGGCTTCAAAATCTCCTTGAGCCTTCTAATTTTCTTGCCTTGACCTTTCAAATTTTCTTAAGAGAAGTAAAGCAGTCACTAGAGGGAGAAAGAAATAGCCACATTGTGTCCGAACATGCGGTTTTGTATCTCTGGTGATGTTCAGAGTCTGTAAACCTCCTGAATTGTAACATAGAGGTTCTGGGTCAAGATAAATAATGTGAGACCCTGACCTTCAAGCCATTTTTCAAGAATACTCTCACATTTATCAAATCTCATCCCAGATTGAAGGCAATGTATAGAAATCCTTGCATAGGCAGCTTTTGCAGAGGTCAAACAATGGAAGGGTGCATTTGTATATGTGCCATGCACAGTTCACAGCAATGATAGGTCTTCCTTTGACCTCAGTAAGGGATCCTTGATGGGAAAGCAAAGTGGTTTGCTTCAGTTTTCCACCATTTGTGAGGATGATTCAAATGTCCCAAAGTTATTCCAATCGTCATAGAGGGACAGGTTTAACATAATTACCTTGTGAGGGGGGGTGTGTGAACCAAATTTACGTGATGCAAAACAAATACAAATTTTTTTTTTTTTTTTTCATTGTAATTATTATTTTACCGGTACAAGAAAATAACATACAGGCAGTATGTAATTGTGATGCAAGGCGACTCACCATTGAAAGCGCCCTCATGCTGTCATAAATATGGTCAATTGCAAGGCTTATTTGAATATTTAATCTATGGATTTTATACATGATGAATTTTCCTTTCATTTCTTTTATTCCTCGCTATTTTTTTTTCCAGCAACTCTTGGAGTTGATGTCTCAGGAAGGAGTTCTCGACAGACTGATGACGGTACTGTACGAAGCAGCCGCCCCGTCTGATACTGTACAAGTCCGTGCTGGATACTGGGGTAAGGATCTCAGATTGTCTCTACAGAAATAATTGGCTGAACCATCAAACTCCCAAGGCCCCCTGGCCCCCACATGCAACCCCGATTCTCTACTTACTCCTCTTTTTGGTAACTCAACACAAAAGTGTTTGGACTTGGATAAGATTTGTATGCCTGGCCCAATGATAAGCAATTGTTATTTGGGCCTAGGCATCATATTCTTCTTCTTCAATCTAATTTCTGGTTTTGTTTTTCCTTCAGAAGAATCTGAAAAACTGTTATTTATTCAGCCTGAAAAGTCTATAAAAGCCTATACCAAGTTTACCTGTAGGCCAGCCCTTGTACAAAGTAAACTGTTTCTACTTTTTCCCATGGGCCAAATATCATACCTGTCTGGGCCTACAGTCCTCGATCCTCCGAGGTCAGACAAGATGAACAGATCTCCCTGATTGTAGGAACTTTGTCCCTATTGTGTTGATTGCAATTCTAAATATCTCCCGGATTCATGTACAAAATCTTCCTGATCGCAAGATGCTAATGCTGGCAGCTCTGCTGTTTGCTATTTTCTAGAAAACAAGGAAATGATCACAGTTTCAAGATATGATTCTTGTTGGATATACTCCGCTAGAAAGCAATGTTGTATTATTAATACCCCATGAATATTAGACTACTATTTTTTTACATTTCAGTGATTCACTATGCCATGAAGCTACTGGTCTCCTGGGCGTACAGCGATCCTGAAGTCAGGGTACTACTCTGCCAGAATCAACTCTTTGACAAGTGGCTGCAGAGACTCGTGCTCCAGACCAGTGAGGTACGCATCAACATCGTTTACAAAACAAATAATAATAAAACGTTTGATACTGATTCGTAGTTACGTATGCTTCACATAAACAAATCCAGAGGATGTTTTTCAACTCGGATCGAGACCAGTAGCAACCAATAACTGCAGATTTGTGAAGATCCTTTGTTTATTCAGCCAACAGTTCGCATACACCAAAAGAAAGTTAAAATGTTTGATTCTTGCTACAAATCTTCGACTTGTGCATTTGAGTTTGCAAAAAAAAAAGAAGGAAATATGAACAAACAGATATTTTTTGTCTGTTACACCTCTATTAAGTACCTCCATCCTCATAATCGTAATTGTATTTGGGGAGGCTAATCATCCTTAATACTCGCAGCTGAGAAGCTGAATTGCAAAGGACGCGGCTACAACGTGGTTAAGCCACAGGCATGTAAGAGTACCTTTTGGCAGTTAGCCATAACAACTCATACATGAGCATGAAGCACAGCCAGAGACAAGTGTTAGATTTTTCCGGAGAGAGAAAAATCAAAGGGCCCTTAAAAAAATGACAATAGGAAGAAAAAGTCTCCACAGGGGATTTCTAATGAGGGCGATACTCCACAAGGAATTTTGTGTACAAAGCCTGTTGGAAGATGTTAAGTACAGGGACAAAGGAAAGAACAAACAGAGTCTCCACAGGGATACAAACATTGAAATTATTGTTCTCTCCATGAGGTAGCGACTATGTAAACCAACGCACAACTTTACTAACATATTATCACCCTATTTTCCCCCAACCACCCCCTTTTGTTACCCTCCTCTCTGTTCAGCCTCCTGCTTTCTCTGTGTGCTTTCATCTCTATCATCTATTTCCACTTGACTGCTTTTGTTACACCAGTATACCTGTTTATGTTTGTAGTCTTGTCATTTAGCCTTCGAGAAAGACTCTGCAAGGGTCCCAACGTCAGGCCAATAACTATATTTTTGCATATTATGACCCTAGCGGGGAATCAAACCAGGGCCACAGTGGTGAGAGGCGAGCACCTTATGACTTTATAGCAACCTACATATACCGTCATGTTAATATCTAGCTTGTCTAATCTCATCTTCTTAAGGTGTACGTGAGACGAGAGGTATGTGACTCCCTCTACAGACTGTGTGAAGGAAGTAGCCTTCCATGTCAGCATTTCTCATGGGCGCTGCTCTCCAGTCTCCTCAGCTTCCTATCGCTCGCTCAGAGTATACGCCCAAAGAAGGTGAGTCAACGAGGTATGGCTTGTCCAGCCTCTGACATCATCATTACCTGGGCCCAATTTCATAGAGCTGCCTAGCCAGAAAAAGAAGCTAAGCATAAAACAATTTTGGTTACCAGAAACAGGTTAGCAGCCAAAAAATACCATCTCATGTGTACAGTTTGTGAATGGTTTACTGCAAAATTGCGCCAAGCAATATTTTCTGCTTAGCAGCTCTATGAAATTGGTCTCTGGTCCATGGTCCGTGTAGATGTCATTCTGTGTCTTTTCCCTTATGGAGTTTTTCGTTTAGGTACCAGGGCTTGATTTCACCAAGCAAAGGCCCTATAAGTTTGAAGATTTTTCGTTTCAGTCCTTAATGTTATTTTGTTTCTGTTGATTTTTGTTATTTGGTTTATTTAATCCTTTGTTTTTCTTCGCCTGGGTTTCCTAGATAGATGGTGCATTGAAAATGCTATTATTATTATTATTGTTATATTAATAATTTTGAAACCATGGCTTCAGCTTGGGCTCCAGCTTGGGCTACGTCAGTAGTTTTGAAAATGTACACTTTCGGTAAAGGTCTTCAAATGGTGTCTAAGCTGGAGGGGAAGCCAAAGCTGTGGTTTTGAAAATGGCCTATGATTTATCTTATGATGAGTTGTGGTGTCATGTGGCCGAGTGGCCGAGTGGTGTCATGTGGCCGAGTGATAACAACCGTTTCATTTGTAAAGATTTTATAATGACTGTTTGAGGTGGAGTTCTCTCCAAAAATTACTGTTGGGGTAATGTTGCTTAAAGATTGCAGTAACTTTAAAGACATTCTGTTGAAACTTTCAGGATTACTTTTAAATTAAGAGTTGTGGAAATTATGCATGACACACAATTGTAACCCAAGGAACCAAGCTGCTTCAGACTATCTGGAATCTGTTTCTCTAGGAAAGTTCAAATCCTTGTGAAATTGATCGATTGAAGCAGTACATGGCTATAATTATCCCCCTCCCCCTTTAGGATTACAGCAAGAATGTAGACGACTACGGTCCTGGCTGTAGGAACTACTTCTGGCTGTTGTGCTCCATCGTGGACAACATCGACAGACAGCATGACTGGTCCATCGGTAGCGGCAGCAGCTCCCCAGGCCTGGATCAAGAGAAGAAGGTCATCAATGTCAACACCATCGCTGGACATCTGGCAGAGGGCATTCAGAGGTACGCAGGATTGATAATCTTTAACTTGGGCTCGAAGATTCATCTTAAGATTGTATTGTGACATCACCTTTTGCTTAGCAGTCAGGATCGATTCGCGCTTAAGATCTGTCTTAAGTCTTTGTGAAATGGGACCCTGAACATCAAAAAATCTTACCCCCTCTCTCTCTCTCTCTCTCTCTCTCTCTTGGTTTTGGCCGACATGATAGAAATATTACAGAATACAGGGATGAAACATCTTAGAATATTGTCTGAATTCAGACTTTTTTCAATGCCTGCCTGGTGGAAAAATAGCTGGTACATTTCTCGGTTACAAAGAGATCATGCTCTGTGGTCTGTTATGAAAAGCTCCTTGAAGTCATTAACTTCAGGGGTCACCTTCTAAAATTTGGATCCTACTTTCAAACCTTTTTGCTGAGGATACTGTTCACAGATCTTCTTGAAATCTGTAACACCACGGGTCAACATAAAGTGGAAATGACATTCTTACAAAATCACCTCCTAAAAAATGGATTCTATTTTCAAACCATTTTGCTGAGGGAACTGTTACCAAAAGTTCCTTGAAATCCATAAACCCATTTCCACCTTTTGGTCACCAAAAGGTGGAAATGCCACTTTTCAATATAACCTTCACAAATTTGGGTCTAGTTTAAGACTTTTTTGTCAACAATGATTGTCTTTCCTGAGAGAATGTATCCGATTACTGTATGCTCACAGCTGTGTTTCTTCCCTGCTCATTCAAATCTGAGGCTTACCACTTTGAGCGACTGCCTCACTCATTATCACTGCCTCACTGCAAAGTTTTTTTCATGAAACAAAAATATAGTTTTAAAAAATGCAAATGTTTCTGTGTCCATGATTCTTTAAGAATCCAAATTTGAGAAGGGTAGTATCAATGCACATTTGTATAGCCCCTGAAGATCAGCGTAAATTTTGGTTCAATCACCAAGCTTTGTTTTTACTTTAACACCAGAGCTGCCAAGTCTCCTTGATTCTGCAGAAAGTTTCCTGATAATGAACAAATTTGTTCTGAAGACTAAAGTTGAAACTTTTTCGTATGTTAAATGTAATTTTAATTTTTCTGATTGCTGTACAAAATCTTCCTGATTGCGTGATGCAAATGTTGGCAACTCTGCAACACTCCTCTGTTGGCCGTTTAGAAATACCGATCTACAGTTCAATATTCCATTTAAGTCGTCAGATTATTTTTGTGCCCGATTTGATTGTTTCATTTCCGTCCCTCTGTAGCCGCCCTGTGTTGGAGGAGAGACACAACACCATTGAGGACTTGGCATTGACCGGCCTTCTCAAACTCTGCACGGCCATCATGAAACACAATCCACCCTTCAAGTTTAGCAAAGAGGGACAGGTAAGACTTCTGTTTAAGTCGATAGGACACAGAAGCTGTGCACAATCAAGGGATCTGTCGTTTCCCCCCCCCTCCCGACAGCTCCAGCAATACTGCTGGGCTTTGGCCAGGTCATTTATCAGTCCACCACAATCCTGCTGATGGGGTGTCAGGGCCGATTGATCTAGGGCGGTGGACTCAAATTCTGTCACTTTCAGAATGTGGGTTTGAATCGTGGTCTGGTCAGTCGCGTCACCTGTGTCCTTGACCAAGGCACTTTATCATAGTTGCTTCTCTTCACCCAGGAGTACAAATGGGTACCAGCGAGAGCTAGGGAGTTACCTGCGATGGACTGGTATCCTGGGAATAGAAGTATTCTGCCGATTAATGCCAATGAACACCGGCCTGATGAGCCATATTGGCTCAGGACAGACTTTACTTTACTACAATCCTGCTGGTCTTAAAATGCCATTTTATGATGCTCATCAACTATTATATTCTCTTTATTCACTTCAATTTGACATTTCTTTCCGTATGAGACCCCTTGCATTGGCCGCCATCACTGAGATCAAAGAATGCAAATGTGCAAGTGTGTACGCACCACATTCAACTCTCAGCCAATGATAGGTCTTCCTTTGACCTCACTGAGGGCGCTGTTTGAGCTGGTGACGTTATATGCAAGTGGTCTACTGAGAGACGATGATTAATAATGATAATAAACATCACTTACAAAGTGCACCCAATCAGACAAAAATGCCATTCAATGGCACTGGTTCGCACACGAAGAAGTCCAGGATTTAAAAAGTAATCGCATTAACCCACTGTCCCCCAGGTGTTTCTGTCCAATGTCTTTGAGTGTCTCTTTGCGGTGGCCAACATGGAGGAGCGCAATCTCCCCAAGTGTAAATCTAAGGGGAGTCGGCTGGCTAACTATGACTTACTGATTGAGCTCGCCAGAGGCTGTCAGGACAGCTATGCCTGTTTACATCGACTCATGCTACAACAACACACCCCAGGTTGGTACACTTGTCATTCCAGGTCTATGAATTAACAGGGTTTTTGTTTTTCTTTCTGGTTTGGGATTTTTTTTTTTTTTTTTTTCATTTTGCCTTCTAAATTTCTTGACCGGAAGGGAAGAAATATGTGGCACATTTTCATGTCCACAAAATTCTTTTCTTTTACATTTGTAGTGATACAGGGAGGCTGTAAAGCTTCTCAAATGTAACACCCAGGAGTTTGGCTCTAGACAAAGAGACTGTCTAGTCCATTTTTCAGGATTTGTCTTCTTTTTTTTCCCGTTCACACCCCTGGACTTTGTCTTCAAGATGAGTTTGTGGCACTTTGAGAGTATTTTGTGGAATATAAATCAACAAGGGAAGACCTCTATTTTGACTCTTTAGTTCAACTATAGTGGTGTAATTAACCTTAGCTGTGTACATTTCTAGTTGTGTATTGGCAGGGTCGATTAAATTGGCTTTGTTTTGGGGATTAAAAAAAAAAATTACAATACGCCATGTGACCTTAACATAACCATGATGAAAGTTCAAGTTATGACCAAATTCAAGTTTGGGAAGTCAGCTTTGAATGTGTGTATGCCTTTGACTGTAATAGTTGTTTCTGGTATTTGTTTTTGTGGTTTCAAAAAAAGACAGAAAGAAAGAGATTTACAGCTCACGATGCATGGCATTAAATGAATCTAGTACAGGGCACTGCTTGGATTAAAGATAATACTGGGTTGAGACTCGTTTGTGATACAATTGTCATTTCTGGGTGTCTGTTTCTTTCTCCAGGTTCACATGGGCCGTACCCGTGGCAGTATTGGCCCCAGGACGACGGCCGGTCATCCTGTGGCTACGTCGGTCTGACCAACCTAGGAGCTACTTGTTACATGGCGTCTTGCATGCAGCAGCTGTTCATGATGCCAGAGGCCCGTGCCCCCATTCTCAGCGCCATGGTAAGTGTCGAATTCAAAAGATCATCAAAAAGAGTGAAACTCTTGATTTTATACACATGTAGCGAGTCCTGGCCAAGTAGCAAGCACACGGGACTCAAGCTCTTGTTTTTCTGATCATCAGTATGGATTTGACACGTGGTTCCATTCATGTTAAGCTAGGTAACGGGGGTACCAACCACATCTCTGGCCACAGCATTCATAAACGTACACCACGGAAATTTGAATTTCCCAAACCCACCTTTAGGCAATCTTTGCAGATTCAAATTGTTCAACATATATGTATTGATTTCTATTCAACGTGGGCACTTCAGGTGAAATAATTTTGCAGGATGCTTACTACTATCACCGACTTTATAACAAGTAGGTTTTCGTTTAAAAATTACACAATTTCTTTTCGAGTCATTACCAAAGTACGACCCTACCCCTAAGACCGTTTCCTAAAATGCCACTCCTCCTCTCATTCCTCAGATAACCGATGACACTCGCCACGCCAACATCCTGATGGAGCTGCAGAGAATGTTTGCCTTCCTCCAAGACAGCGAGAGGAAAGCCTACAACCCACGCAGCTTCTGTAAGGTCTACACCATGGACAAGCAGCCTCTCAACACCGGGGAGCAGAAGGATATGACGGAGTTCTTCACCGATCTCATCAGTAAGATGGAGGAGATGACACCACAGCTTGTAAGTCGGGGTGTCGGGATGCTGGGTCCCACAGCACAGCTCCTTCAAGTCATCACAATTGTGAACGAAACAAATGAATGAATGAGTTCTGAAAGTGATTAGTTCTTGTACCAATTTTGCGAAGATTAAAAAGTTGTATACATTATAATTTTGAAATGAGTTGTGTCCGCTGGTTTAGCATATCTGAAATGGGCGATTTGCAACATCACATTGATTATTTTCTTTCGTTTTTTTTTTTCCTTTCATTTCAGAATGATTTAGTAAGCAATCTGTTCAAGGGGGAGCTGACAAACAATGTCGTTTCTCTGGTAAGTTAATCATTATTATTATTATTATTATTATTATTATTATTATTATTATTATTATTATTATAATATCATTCTGGGCCTAATTTCATAGAGCTGCTTAAGCACAAAATGTTGCTTAACATTTTTTTGCTAAGCAAAAATTTGCAGTAAACCAGTCACAGATGGTACATGTGGAATGGTGTTTTGGTTGGTTACCTTTATTCCAGTGAGCAGAAATTTTAACAGCGCTATGAAATTGGGACCTTATAAAGAAACCAAGGGAGCCTCTAAAGGACCCAGCACTGTGACCCGGCGTAGGCCTGAAAAAAAAAAACTATGTAGAGAAGATGATGAAGAAATGTCAGTTTTAGATCCGGAAGGAAAACTCAAACCCCTACCTGATTACGATGGTAATCAGGTAGGATTACGATGGTAATCCTGAAACCCCAGTGGGGTTTTAGGATCTAAAACTGCGGAAAACGCAGTTTTACATCCAGAAGGAAAACACAAACCCCACTGGGGAAAACCATCGTAATCAGGTAGGGAATTAAAGCGCAATCCACATGCAAGGCTCCAGTCCGGGAACCAAACTGTTGTCCTTGGAGATAGAAGGCAGGGAAGACAAATCTGAAACACAAATCTGAAACATGTCAAGCGTAGCTCCATAATCTCTTTGTCTCTTATCTGAAACAGACTTGTCAAAATGAATTACCACTTTGGTTTGAGGTGTGTGTGTGGTGAATGGAAGAAGAACTGTTCATTCTCAGTTCTGTTGATGTAGAGTCAATATTTTGGACCACGATTAGTTTGTTATCAAGTTTATCGCTCAGAGTGCAAGGGGAAAAGTACATGAATGCCTTTTATTGTTTTATATTTTTTTCAGGATTGCCCTCATGTGAGCAGTACAACAGAAGAATTTTGGACAGTCAGATGCCAGGTTGCTGACATGAAAAACCTCTATGTGAGTAAACTATTATATCATTAGATAGTCACCCATTTTTTTCTTAAAACATCTACTGTGAATTGTAACTTTTTCTAACATAGAATCCACTGTTGACCCAGTTCACATGAATGAGCTTAGCAAGCTCACCATTTCTTGACATGAGGTTTGACTCCCATAATGGCAGACCATGGGCAGACAGCAAGGGCTTCAGATGTTCAGTGCAAGGGGGCTACCATATTTTTACGGAATAGTAGCCATGGCTTATGAATTGATCTTCATGCCATTGAGCTCCACAGCGTATATTTCGGGCGGCTTATACAGCAACATGTAAAGTAAGCTTTAGAAATTCTGAATTTGGTGTGACAGGTTGAACCTGTGAGCGTTTCATAAGCCTTTATTATTTTTTATCCCCCGGGTTCTCGCAGGAATCGTTAGACGAAGTGACAGTCAAAGACACCCTAGAGGGAGATAACATGTACACATGCTCACAGTGCGGCAAGAAAGTCAGGGCAGAGAAAAGGTGAGCTCCTTATTTGAATAGTAGTAACGCAACAAAACTGTGTGACTGATATCTTCCTTCCAGCGAGGCTTGCGTTCACATTGTACATGAGATAACCTCATTATGAGGTTTGGTTATTCTGAGAAAGAACCGAAGGTGTAACAAGTTGAAGTTAAGATCAGTATGTGCTGATCGTCTTTTCAGAGCCACCACAACTCGTAGAGAGGTTTTTCCATGGACGTGGTGTGGTGGTAACGCAAAGCTTACTAGATTGTGTCTCTACCATGCAAAGTTACAATTACTATCTTCCTTGTTTTTGTTATATACAATAATTTCCAGGCACGCAACGTTTTGGCCAGTCAGCTGATTTCCGCTTTTTACACTAGACAAAGTCTTGTGTACAAGGCAGTTTCCACTTTGTTCCCCCCAAAAACAAAGTTGCATGTCTGATGTTTTAGTTCAGTTTGTATCTAAACAATGTGTGACCACGGCCTGGTACTTGAATCCAAACTCCCTTGAGTGATTGACTAGGATCCTTCCTCACGCCAACAAAACCTTGTTGAATTACAATAAACATTCATTCTTCACTGCCTTGCAAATACACCAAATGTATAGTGTTGGAAAGAGCACATAAGTACCTTTACTTTGATGGATATTTTGCCATGTTTCCCCTCTCATATCACTAGTAACGAGAGTAGAACAAGGATGACAAATTTCAGACTTTTATCTGAATTCAGACTTTTTTGAATCTGCATGGTGACAAAAATAGCTGGTATTTTCTTCCGGTATAAATACATCCTGCTCTTTGATCTACTACTCTAGCGCTGAGGACACTGTTCCCAGAAGCTCCTTGAAATCTGTAACTCCAGGGTTACCAAAAGATGGAAATGCCATCATTTCAATGTACCTCCTGAAATTTAGATCGTAGTTTTAGACTTTTTTGTTAGGAATGACTCTCATCCGTGGTATAAAGAAAGAGACCAGCTTCTTGTTCATGTTCAGGTTTTCCTGTCGGCATGTACAGCGCTTATGTGTTCTACGTGAAATCCTGTAGTTAGGTAGATACAGGTTAGCTATTGATCTTCCCAGCAAGGTAACTCGGCAAAGCTCCCACAAGGGGATACAAATGCCAAGCTGGCAACAGCCAATCTCTCTCATACAAACATTGGTGTCACGTCTGTGATTATGAATTGCACAAATCAAAAAGTTGTGATTTCAGTAACTAAACGACAGTACTTTTTCTAGTCATTGTAAAATCAGCCGTTAATAATAATAATGATGAAAGACTTATACAGCGCTGGTATCTAGCAAGACAACTATATACCGCGCTGTTAGCTTGGTGGGATTCGAACCCACAACCTTGTGATTGCAAGTCCTGCAGTCTACTGACTGGACCTCGGTGACCTCATCTTATTTGCTTCATGTATGTGTCTCCCCAACAGGGCGTGCTTCAAGACATTACCCAAGATCTTGTCCTTCAACACTATGCGCTACACCTTCAACATGGTGACCATGATGAAGGAGAAAGTCAACACCCACTTCTCCTTCCCTCTCAAACTGGACATGGCTGGCTACACGGAGGCTGCCCTCATGGGGTCCGACAAAGGTTGGTAGGGGGTAGAGTTGACCCAACGTCGGAATCACATGGGATGGTTTAAATACAAGAATAGATAGTGACTTCATAATGTGTTTACATCGTCGGGAACAAAAGCGCATCTTGTGTGTGCATCCTTTGAAGATCCGCTGCCCTCAAATCTGCTCCTGTGAAAGGTGTCTGGTGATTATTGAGTTCAAATATAACCAGGACTTCAGTTTTGTGTTATGATAAGTGTGTGAAATGTGAAGTATACTGGGGCATACTGCCTTTCCATTTCTTGTCTTTTTTTGCTGTAAGGTACGTGTCTTACATCAGACGATGAATTGTTAAGATATGAGTGGGTTTCGACCAAACAACCAAACAACCTCCAAATGTCTTTGCAGACACATGTCAGTCAAGATGAAAGAAGTTAAATGGGTCTTGAAGCATTGCATTGTAAATACTGGTTAGGTATCAATGTACCTTCAGTTTGCGGTAACACCATGTGTATATATACCTACTTTGCTGTGTAGCTTTGTTCTTTGAGAACTTGTCTTGAATAAATAGCAAGACAAGTTCTCAAAGAACAAATGTACTCAGCAAAGTAGATATATGTATACATATATGTAAGTTTTGTTCATGATTATGTACTAACTTTGAATATACCTCTTCATTTACTCTATTAAAGTTTTCAAGCATTTCATGCGTAAGAGGAGGCAATAAAAGATTTGAGACAAACAAATTGTTTCTCCCTTGTGTGTAAACAGACAAGCAATCTGACGATAGCTCCTTCATCTATAACCTGATCGGCGTCACGGTACACACCGGCACGGCGGACGGGGGGCACTACTACAGCTTCATCAAGGATCGTATGCACAGCTCCGACGACAGGTGGTACATGTTCAACGACGCTGAGGTCAAACCCTTCGATTCTACTCAGCTGGCTGGCGAGTGCTTCGGCGGTGAAATGACGGTGAGCGTCTGTGCTTGTGACACCTGGGCCCCCAAAAATAACTAAGCATGACAAAATTATGCGTACCAGAATAAAGGTTACCAGCCAAACTACCATGTCACATGTATAATTTGTGACTGGTGTCCTGCTCGTTTCTGCTTTGCAGACAACTGTTAAGCAGTATTTTCTGCTTAAGCAGCTCTATGAAATTTTAAACATTCATTCCCTCCCGCTCTAGCCAGTTATAAATGCATTTATAAGAAATTGAGATTTTAATGTGTGGTGCATGTTCATGTATGTGGGTCCTACTGCAGTTTTTTTACTGTCTATGTATCTAGGTGCAACTTCTTCTTTTCTTCAATTATTTGTTTGTTCTGTTTTTCTGCTTATTGCTAGGCCCAGATTTATCATTTTTATGTAGCCATTTGATTTAACATTTCCCCTGTTTTTCCTCTTTCAGTTTTCATTTACTTTTATATTTTTCTTAAATAGTTTGTTTTATTGTGGTTAAGATTTTGATATTAATGACTGTTTTGTTCTTGCCGGGCACCTTCGGGAAAACAGTGCTTCACTGAAAGGTTTCCCCAGGATAAATAAGAAGAAAGAAATTAATTAATTAATAATCTACCCTGACTCTTTTTTCCAGACCAAGACTTATGATTCAGTCACAGACAAGTACATGGACTTCTCCTTTGAAAAGGTAAATATCTGCAGGACATTTCATTTATCAAAAAAAACCCTGCCTCGCATCCATGTTATGCAAGTACCAACAGTGTCTACATAAACTTTGTGTGTGTTGACTATTCATTGCCTCTACAGACCCTGAGTGGCGATATGTTATTCTGTATTCAGCTATACACTGTGTGTATATGTTATTTTGATATTGATATTTCATGGCATCTGCAGACCCACAGTGGTCTTAATTTGGTTATTCTTTGAAGCTACAGACACACAGTGCTATATCTTGTTTTGTTCTGGTTATTCTTTGTATCTGCAGACACACAGTGTTTTGGTTATTCTTTACATCTTCAGACCCGCACAGTGCCCATGTTATTCTGTATGCATAGACAGACCTGCAGTACCCATGTTATTTTGTATGCATAGACAGACCCGCAGCGCCCATGTTATTCTGTATGCATAGACAGACCCGCAGTGCCCATGTTATTCTGTA
>CM021526.1:3661940-3677675 GCA_010994315.2 Pisaster ochraceus | reverse complement strand
CATAGACAGACCCGCAGTGCCCATGTTATTCTGTATGCATAGACAGACCCGCAGCGCCCATGTTATTCTCTAATGGCTGGTATTTTCATCTACAGATTCATTGTCCCATATATACTATTCTGTAATGCCTATTATTTGCATCTGCAGACCCACAGTGCCTATATGTTATTCTATGAGCGATGTCTACCAGAGGATATCCACCAAGAACCTCCAGCCCAGCCAGCCATAGAGCTACCCAAAGAACTAGCTGAGGTATGTAGCGGACCAATGGCGTCCCGAAACTTCTGTAACCACTCCACACTCCAACATTCCTTTATGCAAAAATAATCTCATATTTACTCGAGATGAATTTTGTCCATTTTCTTAAATTTCACCAACCCACTAGATTGTTTGGATTACTGCGGGGAAATTTATTTGTTTGACGATGGGTTTAATGTTTGCAGTGGATCTGGCAGGACAACAAGAACTACCTTCGAGACCGTTCAATCTTTGATCACTCCTACATGAACTTCATGTGGCAAGTATGTAGTTATCTGCCATCAACGCTTCCCGATCCTTCACAAGTGCAACTCATGGCCTCAAAGGTAAGAGACAAAGCTACTTAGAAACATGGGTTTTATCTGAATTCAGACTTGTTTGTGTCTGCCTCGTGAAAAGTTATTATTTTGTGGTGAAGATAATGTTACCAAAAGCTCATTGAAGTCTACAACTCCAGGGATTAACCAAAAAATGGAAGTGTCATCATTTTAACGTACCTCCTACAATTTTTAGCAAGGTTTCAGATATTTTAGTCAATGATGACTCTACCCCTGGTCTAATTAGTCTAATCTATAATTGGGAACCACCACGTTGGCTCAATGGTCTCTTTTCCTGCCTTTCACCTCTGTGGACCCTGTTTTGAATCTTGCTTCGGACCGAGGCTTTGCACGTGGATTTGGGTTTTCTTTCCACATCAGAAACAGAACATTTCTTCATTCCGTAGTATTTGGCAATATTTGATTAGAATTACCGAAGGTGAGCGGTACCCTTATGGCCAGGGGGAGGGGGAGGTGGGAGACTTGACCACAAAGCGATGCAGGTACACACAGGCTGGGTGTCAGGATACCGGTGACTAGTGGACGGGTCCCATGAAGACAGCGGCCGGTCCCGGTCATGCCCGACTTGTTTATTGCATAATGTGTACACAAAGTCATGCATTTCTACAGATCACAACAATATTGTGAATCACTCTGCATCTGAATGCATTTCTCGCTCGATATGTGGCATGGTGTTGTTTTTTTTTTATTGTGTTCTGGGAATCTCAGGAATTCTCTAGAGAATTTTAAGGGGGAGGGGGGTTACTTCTTTACAAGAGGAAAACAGTGTGTTAAAGTATGGGAGCATTGGGGGGGCACCTGCCACGCCACAAAGCGAGCATGGTACATCTAAATGTGTCTTGGCTAATTTATTATTGTTTTACGGGGGAAAATCTCATCAACAAATACAATTAAAGCATTCCTATGAAAAGTTAACGTAAATAATAATTCGCAAGGCCTTGTGCTGGAAGTGCTGCAAGAGGGATAGAAACGAACAGCATTTTTTTGGAGTAGAACTAATTTCAGGAAAATATCCTGTTCTTATCATTGAAGTGTTTTCCTTTCCTCTTTAGTTGACGACAACCTTTGTCTTGGAGACGTTAATTCATGCCAGAGAGAAGCCCACCATGTTACAGTGGATGGAGCTCATGACTAAACAGTTCCATACATGCCAAGCAGCCTGTGAGGTCAGTATCCAATACGCTCTCTGCAAATTGTTTCTTTTTACTACACTAGGGAGTTGGGTTGGCTTGGTGGGTGGTTTGTTTCCCTGCTTTCCAGTTCTGTAGACCCTGGTTCGAATCCTTCCTTGGACCGGTGTCTGTCATGTTGGAATCAGGTTTGCCTGGCGGTTTCTTTCCCTGCCTTTCCACCTCCCCGGACCCCAGTTCAATGCCTGCCTTAGAGTTTTGAATGTGGATTGGGTTTTCAGTCCCTACCTGATTGCGTTGGGTTTTCTGCCATTTAGTGGTTTTCCTCCCACATCTTAAACCGAACATTTCTTCTCGTTTCCTATTCATCCTGTTCTTAACGCTTGTTCTTTTGGATTTGTTTTCAAATAAATAAATGAATAATTCGTAAAGTTTGTTTAAACACACTTTTCCATTCAGTTCTTGTTACATTATGACGTCCGTTGCTAGGGAGTGCTTTTCAAAAAGCTTATCCAACTTGCTCAATTGATATCTTTACGGTTCTCGGTTTTATGTGGTGCTGATGATACAAAATGTTAGTGTCTCATATGACTAGTGTAGTATTTTGCCAGCCAACAAATGCCCTGGATTGTACAAGGTCACTTGATCTGTGAACATAGTGACTCAGTCTATTGACCCAATTCACCCGACGTTATCACACAGTAAATCTTGTCTGTGCCATTTTCGGGATCAGATTCCCCATATGATGTTATTACCGCGTAATGTGCATTTAAGGCGACGGGTGTGGAGTTGGACACATTGTTTTGCCTTACAGACCACGGCAGACCGTGGACAGATATTAGCCATGTTGTGACATCCGTATCAAATATTTTATAATCACACTGGCATTGACAACTCTTTGTTTCAGATAAACCGACAAAGAGATTTTCTTACATTCAAAACTCCTTTTTCTAGCTGTAATTATTTAAAGCATTTTTTTTTTTTTTCATAGTGTTCCTGCCTTGTGGAATTCATTGCTCTCCCGATATCCATCGTTTAACATTTATCTCTTTATTTGAAGCAGCAGTCGACTTTTCTCCTTGGTTCAACCCATTCTCCAAGCTTTTAATTGTTTATATTGTTGTAATTTTGTTCATGTATATTGCCTGTCTGAACTTTTTTAGAAATAGTGTTACTGGCAGACTGGACCTTTTTCTCCTCAGTCTAGCCTTCTCCATATCTATTTGACGTTTTATTGTTTCTCTTGTGTTTGTAATTTTATTGAACTTGTGGAGAGATATAAAAATACAAATCGGTGTTTTGTAACCTTGCATTTTGACTCTGTATTTTACTTGTAGTGGTTTCTGGACTACATGGCTAATGATGACTGGTGGCCACAGCAGATTCTTATCAAGTGTCCCATTCAAACATGCAGACAGGTGAGCAGTCAGGATGTTAGGTCAGAGGTCGGGTCAGGGGTCAAAGATTCTTTGGATATTTAGATTTAGATTTAGATTGGGATTTGATTATCAGGCACTTCACTCCCAAGTCTGAAACACAAATAGTGGAAACAAAGTTTTTTAAAGGGAATGAAAAGAAAATATATGAAATGTAAATGAAAGAGTTTTGAAACCAGTGTTATGATAAAGCAGGTGTCAGTGTACTCTGATTTAGTTGTTAAGTGTTATGTCAGTGTGGTCTGACTTAGTTGTTAAGTGTTATGTCAGTGTGGTCTGACTTAGTTGTTAAGTGTTATGTCAGTGTAGTCTGACTTGGTTGTTAAGTGTTATGTCAGTGCAGTCTGACTTGGTTGTTAAGTGTATTTCAGGAGTGTACTTGGACATGTATGAGTATTTGGTGTCTATATAAAATTGTAACCTTAAGAAACTTCCTTTTTTCAAAGGTTTTTCCCCTAAAATGCCTTGTGGCTGCCTGTTCAGCACCAAAACTGCCAATAGCTCAGGAAATTGTGTTTGGCGGAAACAGGTTACCAGCCAGAATACCTTGTTATGTATACTTTGTGTGACTAGTTCCCTGCCAATTATTGCTTAGCCAAAAAGTTAGTGAAACACAACTTTGGGTCAAGAAAACTTTTCAGAACATATTTTTTTGCTCATCAAAAATGAGTGGGGAACCAGTTTGATACAAAGTCTTAATACTAAAATAATTTGGCCGGTGACCTTTTTCTGCTGAGATTTGTTGTGCCTAGCAAATTTTTTAGCTAAGCAGCTTGTCTTAAGTTGTGTAGTTGTTTGTAATGAATTCGCCATATTGTTTTGATTTTTTTTCTTTAGTTGTTCCAGAGACTTTGTGTACATGTGATCAGACAGCTGAGGGACAAACACGCTCCGTTGTATCTCCATCCAATCGTAGACGGGTGAGTCATGAATTAGAGAAAGACGGGGGATTCTGAAGCCCCCTTCACACTGCAGAGCTAATTCCTTGGAAATAAACACCCCCAGGAAATTCCAGGGGATTTCAACCCCATCACCACCCCATGCTCATTTCACCCTTATGGTGCAACTTATTTTCCGGGGGAGAAAATTAACAGCGAGTATACAAACCCCAGGGCAATCTTACTCAGGCCTAGATTTACACGGAACCCACAGAGGCTATGGCCTCTATTGCCCCTGGTCTTGACCTTGGTGCCCCTTCAGCAGTTTCCCATAGTCTTGAAGATTTCCCAATAGAAGGGGCCCTTTGTGAAATAAAAGTGGCCTTGCCCTTTCACGGATGAAATTCCAGGCCTGTTACTTAACCCTGCTCCCAAGCAAGGGCAGCTTTTTCCAAGGAAAGTGGTATTTCCCGGAAGTTTGCCAGGGTTGAAGTGTAAAAGTGTTGAAGTTTTTACACAATTGAAGTGTAAAAAAAGTCAACCAGGAAATTCTTCTAGTGTGAAGGGGGGTTTAGATCAATGAGGGAAATACAAAGTGTATGAATAACTCGTTGGTTGTGGCTGTTGATGGCAGGGCTACTGTGTACACCCAGTGATCTTGCTAAAGCTGATAGGATAATTTTCTATTTATTGGGGTTTTAATAGATGTATTTGCTGGCATAAAACACTTTTAAAAAGTGTGGGATGCTTGGCAGTTTTATATTTTTTTGTTCATTAGAAAGATGAATTTTTGATCATAAATATGATCAAAAGAGTACATTTTCATGGGCCGTGATTGAATCAGGTGACAACAGCTATGGCTATGTCTGTTGGCTGTAGCAACAATGTTGAAGACTACGCCTTTGCATTGATCTGGCCATAGTCCTAGCTGGAGCCGTTAATTCTGAGACAGTCTTGTTTCTTAATGCTACCGCACCTGATTGGGAATGACAAGCCCAAGTTTGGATACCTGCGATTTACAGTTATTTGATTGGTTTTGTTTTTTACTCGGGCAGGGAGGACGAGGTAGATATTCCTCCAGATGAGATTGGCAATTATTCCTGCGTGACAAGATTCATCAAGAAGCTCCTCTCCATCGTGAGTTCCAGTCTTTCACTCTAAAGCCCGGTTCATACTTCCTGCGAATGCGAATGTGATACGAATTTTGACGTCACAAATACCCAACAAACAATTCGGAAGGGGCGAGAAATGTTTTGCCGCGAAAAACAGAGCTGTTACATCAAAATTTGATTTGCGTTCGCAGGAAGTATGAACTGGGCTTAAGTTGTGTAGCTCAACGATATTAGATTATTTTGTGGATGGGAAGCATCCTAATTCAATCTACCTCTGTCACTTGTCCTGGTCTACGATCATCTAGAGCCCCTTAACATGTTGAGCCTTGTTCTAAAAGAAGGTGGGGGGACAGAGCATTTGCTACAGCTGCTCCTTGTTTGTAGAACTTGTTACCGCTGCCCATGCAAACATCGAGTTCCTGGAGTACTTTTAAATCTCAACTCAAAATGCATTTGATGTCGTTAGCCTTTTCTCGCTCATTGTAACTGCATTTTCATTGTCATTTTCCATGTATGTATTTGTAAATTCATGTATAAGTATTTTGTTTTGTATTCTTGTAGACGCATTGAGAACTCTAGTCTAATGGTGGATATGAGCACATTTCAATTATTGTTATTTAATGGCAAAACAGATTAAATGTGGAGAAGATACCAAATGACTGATGATAGAATTACTAGGTTTTGTATATAAGAGACTGTCACATATGTATTCTGCTTGTTTAGGGCTGTAGGAAAGGAGAAGACTTCAGGTAGGGAATTGACTGATTGAAAAACGATGACTTTCAACGGAAACTACAAATCTGGCCAAAATGGTTGGGACACTCGACAATAAATATAGCCTTCACACCCTTCGCTTCCCCCACAATGTTGTTACCAGGAGGATATTGACTGTGGAGTGGGGGGCAGCAAGTTTTTGTCAGTTATCTCCTTTGTTTTCTCTGTTTTCTTTTCTTTTTCATCGTTATTATGTTTCTTTAAAAAAATTGATATGTTATCATTTTCTCACTTGGTTTCTTTGAACATGAGGTAACTGTTCTACACAAACCCATGGTCAACAAACTAAGGGAGGAATGCAGAATTAAGCAGGCAGTAAATCATGGGTAGCCATGAGGTTCTCTGAGGTTTTAGGGGTTATCTGTGGTTCAACATCTAGGGTAGCCAGGAGGTTCTCTGAGGTTTTAGGGGTTATCTGTGGTTTAACCTCAAGCTACCTCTCCATTTACCGCTTACTCCCTAACATGTTACATTCCTGCTAATGGATTTGGTATTTTCTGCATGTAGATTGAGCACGGTGTGCGTCCACAGTCAAAACACCTGACGGAGTACTTCTCAGTCCTCTACGACTTTGCCAAGATTGATGAAGATGAGGTTGGTGAACGTCTCTCTGTAAAATCTTAAATTTAGCTTTATGTACATATAGCTTCTTAATTTTTTTGTTTCACGTGAACAAAGAAACTAGTGTCTTTTTTAATGTGTAGCTGCTGATAGTGTTCTTGTTATGGTCTACAGAAAGATCTGTTGAAACTGAATTAATTATGTTCATCATTTATTCTACAGGCACAGTTCCTTACATCTGTAGAAGCTATTTCAATCATGACCAACTTCTACCTCGGAACCAAAGCTGCCGATTATGTAAGTATTTTTTTTTTTTTTTCAACAGAGTTACTTTAGCTGGACGCTGTTTTTCAATATCTAGCAAATTCAATGTAAAATCTACATCAGCCCAACTACAGGATTTCCCATGGAACACACAAATGTCGTGAATGCCTAGATATCGTCGTGTCAGTGCTTGCAAAAATGCTATATCTCTCACGACAATGCTCCATGTAAAATGTTTTTTGGCACGTACTTATTTGTTGCCTACATCTGGTCTATTTTAAGCGAGTTACGACACTTTGATAGTCTTTAAACTTGCACGTGACGTAAATGGTATTTTAGGAGTTACAACATGTTTGCACTGACACTACAGTATGAATAATAAGCTAGTTATGTTCAGTTTTCTCTCTATACTGGTTCTATGAGACAGGAAACGTGGAAAAAAAATCTTGATAAAGAGAATGTTATACTTTTTTTCAACAGTGTACAGTTTGTTGGGATGTAATAGTAAAAATAATAAATATGGATTGAAAAAATGCCTTATGCAGCTTGAGCCACCTCAAAGCACTGTACGTGTAAACAGAGTGACTCAAGAAAGAGAAGCCTTTAAAGTTAGCAAACAAATGGCGTAACAAGAAACAATACAGTTAACACAGAAACAATACAGATATGTTTATTAAGGCAGTAAATAATGAATATTTATGATTATGCAGCAATAAGCGCTATGTAGGCTCAGGCAGGAGAAGTGTCTGTCTACTCTGATGGGTTTGGCAAAATGAGTTAAAAATGGTTTACTCACCTCACTCAGGTGGAAGTCGTCTCAGACGATGATAACGAAGATGATGAGGATGAGGATGATATCATCTCTCTGACGGAAGACAAGTACAAGCCGACATCCCTGGAGAAGATGATCTCACTCATAGCGTACCTCGTCGACTCCTCAAGAACTGATCGACAACTCATGCTGTCACAGACGGACTACGCTGTACTTGTTGCTGGCAAGGTAGGTGGACAAAGAGGGAGCCCCCCCAAAAATGTTTCTCTACTATAAAGCCGCGTTCGCACTGGCTTAATATTTAACCCAGACCATAGGTAAATCTTACCGATGTCCGCACTTGGATTATTTGACGTAGGGTAAACTAACCAAGACGACGGTGAAACAAACCGGCTGATTAAATATAAACACATGAGGGCGCTACGCCAGTGAACTTTAAGCGGATGTGACAAAAGACATGATATAGCTTGTAAACAATGGACACCAAATGAAAGTCACAAAACAACGCAAGCAAAGGGACGCAATTTCAGAGTTCTGTACACCACTGCAAAAACAACATGGTTGTGAATATTGCCAATACATGCAGGTTGTAGTTCACTTTTGTGTGTGTCACGTGATCACAGCTGTGCAGCAAACTTGACTAGGTATTGGGTAAAAAAGTTGCTTTAGAAATACTTGTATTATTATTATTATTGGTATTATTATTTATAGAAATCAGTTTTAACTGATTAGGCATACCCTGGGTAAAGAAGTGAGTGCTGTGTCACTATTTCTGAGAAGAGGGGTGGGGGGCACATATGTACGTATGGCATGAATTAATTTATGACATCTGTGGTTGTTGTTTTTTTTTTCAGGGATTTCCATTCTTATTTCAACAAATTCGAGACTGCATCAATCTCCAGCAAACGCGTAACCTCATCATCAGCCTGACGAGGTTCCAGCCCAGACTGGCCGAGCAGATTGTGGCCATGATCTTCAACGCCATCGCTAAACTCAATCCAGAGGTAGGTTGTCATATTTCTCTGAGATGAAAGAATGGACCAATTGTAGTATTTTGTTTGTTGATAGTTTGTTGCATTTTTAAAGGTAGGGTTATAGATTGGTTTTTGTCAACGTAATGCTGATTTATACTTATAGGCAAAAATATAAAGAAAGATACAATAACAATCACATGTGAACGTTTCAGCAGAATACAGTTTCTACTCGGTAGCAAAAAGCAAAAAACTGTTGCAGTATTTTCACAAGAATGTTTAATCCACCCACGTTTTGTGAGTTGACAGCGGATCTCTGGCCACAGCATTTGCAAACGGACACCAACCCTCAGAAATTGTCAACCGTACAAGACTCAATTTTATAA
This sequence comes from Pisaster ochraceus, assembly GCA_010994315.2. Taxonomy (NCBI): domain Eukaryota; kingdom Metazoa; phylum Echinodermata; class Asteroidea; order Forcipulatida; family Asteriidae; genus Pisaster; species Pisaster ochraceus. The sequence continues at coordinate 3,668,795 of CM021526.1, read as the reverse complement.
GGCTGTTTATGTACAAAAAGTAGCAAAGCACAACAAATTATGCTTACGAAAATAAGGTTACCAGCCTAAATACCATTCCACATGTAGCATCTTTGACAGGTATCCTGCTCGATTTTGCCTAACACAAAATTGTTAAGCACTGCTTGCTGCTTCAGAGCTGCCAACTCTCCCTGATTCTGCAGAAAGTTTCCCTGAAAATTAACCAATCTTTTCACGTTTTGATGAACAAATTTGACAATTTCCCTGATTATAGGAACTGCTTTCCCTATTATGTTGAATGTAATTCTAAGTATCTCCATGATTGTTGGACAGAATCTCCCCGATTGCAAGATGCAAATGTTGGCAACTCTGCTGCTTAAGTAGCTTAATAAAATTGGATCCAGTTTTGTAATTAATGTTAGTTCCTTTTTTTTCAAAACATTTAAAATTTAATACTTAGGGAAAAGTGTTCCCAGTTATTGAGGTTGGAGATTTGTGATGTGCTCTGCTGATACTATTGGTTTTGTTGTTACTAGGCTGGCCAGCCCTTCTTCAAGATCCTGTCCATGCTTGTGGAGACGGCAGGAGGACCACCGGGCGTGCCTCCATTTACACCCATAATACTCCAGAGAATATGGGAGGTATGCTGTTTACTATTTATTTATCATTCTCTGTGCTGCCCCACGTCCATGGAACCAGCTACCTATTCACATCCGAACCTCAATCTTTCATAAAAGCTCTCAAAATGCACCTTATGTCAAAAGCATTTTCTTAACTATTATGATTAGTTATTGGCTTATATATAATCATTACAATATCGTTGCAATTCAGCTTCACGGCTACCTAGAACAATGTATTTTAATAAGGGAATAAAAGGGTAGTGACTCGGTCTTAATTGGCTGTTTCAAACCGTGCAGGGTTCACACGGCCACGACCCTGCCGGTTTTTCAACGACTGTGTAAGACCTCATTACCTCTCTTTTTATTCCCTTATTCAAATGCATTGCTCTAGGAAGCCATGAAGCTGTAACAGTATTACAATGAATTTTTAAAAAGTGACCATATATTAAAATTGCAGATATCAGAAGTAAACTACTAGTTTTACATTAAAATGTACTTGAAGAAATTGAAGCAATGTTGAGGTCAATACAAAATACGTAACTATTCTCCGTGTTCTCTAATACTGTTCTAGTGCCCTGAGCACCTTATTAGTGGCTTTGTGTGCTTTACAAGACTCCACTATTATTACTTTTATTTATTCAGTACTAGAAAAGATGGCTACATCATTGAAAGCATGTCAAGACCCAATCAAACTAAGCAGTCGACAAGTAGAAATACCTTGAACTTCTTATTTTTCTGGATGTAAAACAAGAATTTTCGCGGCAGAAATTTCTGCTCAGTATTTTTCCTGTTACTTGTAAAAACTGCATTGTGTTCTTGCTTGTACACATCCTAGGTGTCGGAGTTCAACCCAATTCAAGTTCTGGATTGGTTGGCCGCTCAGACCCCAAGGAATAAGATGGCGCATCATTGGGTTCTCCAGGGTGTCAAGACGTGGGTGGAGCATTTCCTACTGGCACATAATAACGTCAGAGTTAGGAATGGTAAGTGAGAGCCCTGGCTCAACTCTAACCCCACTGTCCTCCCACTCATTCAAAACATAAGGCAGTCTGCCTGGCTACTTTCAGTGCCTTTCTCATGCATTTTCAACTTCGATTTGAACATTTGCCTTAGCCTGTATCCCCTCAAGTCCTTCTATATCTTCTTTGCTGAAATGACAGATTCAGACGGACTGAGGGGTATCGACCCATATAGCAATTGCTTATCACTGGGTCAGCAGGGATGTGATTTCTCCATTTTTAACCGGAAATCTGTTTTGTTTTTGTAACCCCCCCCCCCCCAATTTTTATCTTATTTTTTCATTTTTTTCATTTTTTATTTTTTTAGACCATAAAAAACATGAAGATAAAACCAAATAGAATGCCCCAGAGTGCAGATTTGGGCTTTTAAAACAAAAAATAAATGCATGTAAGTAGGCTTCAAGCTCGGAAGCTTTCACGCTTTGCGCTCACAGTTCAGGTTTTTTTTAAAACAGCCTATCACATCCCTTGTCGGGCATTTAAATCCTATCCAAGTCCAAACAGTTTTGTGTGGAGTGACATGGGAGAGGAGGATGTTGGAGGATTGAGGTTGCCTGTAGGCAAGTGGGCCTAGGGAGCAGGACTTGCCCTAATGCTTTTTTTAAAGTAGCCCACCGAGCTAGTAAACTCTGCATTTTACTTTTTCTCAGAAAGTTTTTTAGTAGTACACAAACGTCATAAATGCATCTTCCTGATGTATTAATGGTAGCGATCACAACCAGTTTATTGGTCAAATTACTTTATATTCACACACACACAAATAAGTTAACATTATTAAAATGTATTATTCACATCTGAAAAGAAAGAAATATGAGCACAATTTACAAGTAGAATGCACAGTTTTTAGTCGCCCACATTGCAAGCTGAGAAGTGGTGTTTACTAGCCTGTGGGAGTTTTACTAGACATTGTACGAAGGGCTAGTGTTAAGGGTGGGCCCTAGGGAGTAAGGGTTGCGGAAAAGAATGCTATTTTGGTAAGCACTGAATACACGGTGCTTTCAAAGTCCTGAAGAAGGAAAAAAAAAAGTTTTTTAATAAAGCTAATTTTGGTCATGACAAAGGGGCACCTAGGCATTGAACAGGGGCAATGGTAGCAGTTGCCTCCTTTGCGTCTCTGTGCAGTATCGGACCAGTGACGTATGGGTTTACACACTTCAGCTTCAGCGTGATTCAGTTTGATCAATTTAATAATGTACACTTTTCTCTTGACACCAGCTGCTGCCTTTTTGCTGATCTCCTTGGTTCCTGATGCTCACTTCAGACAATCCTTCCGGTCAGCACGGTCAGTTCATAGTCCACAGAAGGAGATTAGAGTAAGTCGCTCAAGAGTATTGGAACTTGGTTTACTTTTCCAAAAAAACGTGTACATTTTTTGGAATCGTGGTGTTTCATATCTGAGTAAGATTGTTTATTTTATTACAATTTCTGGATGTATAGATGTAGCCAAGTGTCAATCGTGCAATCATGCTGTTTCAACACTAAATGTCATTGATATGCTTGTTGTACTTTTAAGTAAAATTTGCTTTGGATTACATTTTTTTCCCTCTTTTAATTTGTGTTCAGTTGAATCCAGAAGCTGTGATAATCCTTCAGCAAATCTACTCTATCCTACTCAAACACCTGCCGAGGGCAAGGCATTATGTGGGTAAGTCGGACCTTTGTCGTGTCTCACAGTTTGGGCAAAAAAGACGCTACAATTGTTGGATGCATATTGTGTAGTTTTGAACAAGTACAATCAAATACTTTAGTCGTATTTTTTTGTGTTTTTTCCCCTCTATTTTTGAAAAACTAAATCTTTATGTTGAATGTTGGTGTATGGAGGTGTGTCACAATGGAACAGAGTGAGGAGGGAGGGGGTCTATAAGAGTCTTAAAGAAACTGTTCTAATCCTCAAGTTTAAGATTTGCAGCCCAAGCAAACTCACAGATGGCTGAACACTTTGTAAGCCGAATTCAGCAAAATCAGCTGGCCTTGGTTCTTTTGGCTACATTTGCTCAAAACTTTGGAACAACCTTCCCATTCAGCTACGGCAATCAACTTCAATACGTGTCTTTAACAAGCATCTTAAGACTGAACTAATTATATCTGTTTAGAACTGTGTGCTTATTACTTATTTAACTTGATTGTACAACGCTTTGATCTACCTGCTCGGATATGTGAGATCTATAAGAACTCAGAGTTATTATTTTTGTTGTTGATTTAATTGGTTTGTTTATCCCCATTCACCTTGTTTGTGTTTTTCAGTATTTTTACAATAATGGTATTTTAAACCGAAATGGATGTGACGGTGGTTATGTGTTATTGTTGTCTATCCTCAGATGCATCTATCCATGGGACCACCAAGCTGGTTGCTTACTTCTCTGTACTCAGTCACTGTATCATCAGTAGAATAGAGAAGAGAATGGTAAGTCAGGGATTCAGACTGACACAGTGTCACTCTACCCGTACTATATGCAATTGTACACTCAATTCTGCGTACTGTAAGCAAATCTGTTTAGGATGGCAGAAAATTTCATGTAAATTTGTTTACACAGATTAGCAAAGAATCTGTCAGCCAAAGATAATGATCATATGTCCAAAGTGCTTCTGTGAACGGTAGCATGAACCTGGGCGCAATTTTATGGTGTTGTAAGTGAATAATCAGCACTATGGTAAGCAGAAGAATCTGCACTTATTGTAAGTGGAAAACGTTACCTAACGGTTCAGTCCAGAGGCTGTCATTTACAACTTTCGATATTGCTTTTCTGTCCACAGTTTTCCCAGTATTTCATGGATCTTTGGAACCTGTACCAGCCCAAGTTATCAGAGCCTCCGATACCGTGCAATCATAATAAACAGGTACGTAAGGGAGGAATGGGAAAATTAGACAAGCGGTAACTCGGGAGTGAGACTTCTGAAGTCTCGTTGTTTGCCACGGTTTATCCCAGAGCTTGTTTACATTTTCAGGCATGCAACTTTTCCTTGTTTTCCTGCTCTGTTGTGCCATTGACAATTGAAAAACACAGTACAATTTCTTCCTGTGTTGCACTATTGTTCATTTTGTTTTGACAAACTGCAGTAGTTTTAGTAGTTTGAAACTTTTCATTGTGGAAGCAAATCTTGATGAGTTTGCCATTTCACCATTGAAATATCTCATTAGGGCTGTATTCCCTTCAATGAAAGAGCCACTGACGCTATAAAATTGATTGGGTTTATTGTGTTATGTGACGTGCAAGAAATTCTAAATTGAATTTTTAAATTTGCATTACAATAGTGCTTATAATTTGCATTACAATAGTGCTTATGCACTTGAGGTCACTTGAGTTGGGCGCCCTCATGTACAGCTCAAATGGAGGTTGCCCATTTACCCTTTCTGTGTTTCGCACATGCAAAGCTTTGCGTTTCCATCGTGTCATCATTGGTACACCTCCAGGCTGGTAGCGGGTTGACATTGCATACGGTCTATTGCCCCATGACTGAACTTTTACCTTTCTTCTCCCGGTTGTCCAGGCTATGCTTCAGTTCTGGTACAATGCCTGCGTGGACGTCCCTGAGAATGTGGAGCTGATCATCAGCAATCCAACTGTAGTCAAACACCTGCCGTACAACTACATCCTGTAAGTGGTGTCGAGTTTCACTCGCTCTGTGTTTTCCACTAAGAAGCCATTTGCGAGTTGGATTTGAATTATGTCTGGTACAATCACTTGCATAATCACAACTTACCGCTTGACTTTGAATTCCGTGGACTATAGAGACAGTTGCTGTGTCACTTGATTCGGGGCAAGCTTTTGCGTAGTTATGTAAGCGACTGCGAACAATTTTTGAATGAGGTTGCTATGCCAAAGCTTGCCCTGAACCATTTGACGTAGGAACTGTCTCTATAGTCTGAGGAATTCAAATTTAAGTGGTACCTTTTGACGAAGGAAGACATTGTACCAGACGTTATTCAAATCTGACTCGCTAATGGCTAATTCTTATCAGAGGGTTGTTTAAAAGTTTGAAAGTTCTGTGTGCTCAGACTAAAACATAATATTCAATGATAATGTAGTGTTTCATTACACAAATCCTAGTGTTAAGCAATCTTAACCTTCTAATGGAGTGTCTACAGTGGTGAGAATTTTCAGACTTTCATCTGACTTTTCAACATTGTTTAGGTCTGCTTTTTTAATAAAAGAGTAGCCTCATGTGACGTTGGTGTCAGTAGGTTATAATTCAACCCTTGCGCTGAATTCTTTCCATATTTTTCTTGTGATTCAGAGCGGATCATGATGACCAGGAGGTGGTGATGTTCAACAGGATCATGCTACCTGCCTACTACGGTCTCCTACGTCTCTGCTGCCAACAGTCGCCTCAGTTTGCGAGAGCTCTCGCTGTCCATCAGAACATGCAGTGGGCGTTTAGGTTTCTCACTCCCTATGCCAGCCAGTACCCTATGGTAAGAACTGAGGGCTGTTTGGGGAAGTACTGTAGTTTTTCGGTCTTTAAGCCACAGGAAAAAAAAAATCTCTGATTTCAGAGGTTAGTATATATGTCGCGTGGAGTATAAGATGCAACAAAAAGTGCCCAATTTTCTTTTCACGTGCATAGAAGGCAGGGTTGGAAACAGCGGTGGGCGAGTGAAACCTTCCCTATTTAGTTCGCTGGGCGAGACAAAAAATGTTCCTTGTATGTCGCAATAAATAAGGGTTACTGTGGTAAAATCTAATGACAAGATTATTTGATGGTTTGGCAAGTCTTTTTATCTGCTAGATTTTTATGTGCTCGGGGAAAGTGATCACTACAAACAAAACCACAGCGCAGCTTATGGTCAGAAAATTACAGTAGGGGCAATGCATGCCAGTACCCTATAGTAAGAACAGAGAGCTATTTTGGGAAGTAGGGTTCTGTCTGTGATAAGCACCTTTGCAATGGCGTTCATGCGGTTATTTTCTTCAATAAGAAGTTCCTTTTCTTTGTAACTGATGACAGATAGTTTGAGGAACTTTCTCTTTCTGACCTTCAGGTTGTGGACGAGCTGTTCCGCATGATGAAGTTGTTTGTGTCTCGTCAGCCGGATATAACGAGCGAGGAGAGTGCGCAGATCCAGGAATTCAAGAGGATGACGCTCAAGTGCTACCTGGAATGCCTGGAAAGAAGCTCCTGTTGGACTACTCTTATCAGGTCAGACACAAAGTACAGCAGGGATGTGATTTCTCCGTTTTTAACCGGAATTCTTGGGGGTTTTTTGCCCTCAAAAAAAGAAATTCCGTTTTTTTTTT
>CM021526.1:3613935-3650765 GCA_010994315.2 Pisaster ochraceus | reverse complement strand
CACAAAAGAATTCTTTGTTCAACCTGGACCCCACAAGAGAATTCTTTAGAAAAGGGAAAAATGGAACAACAAAAGCAGGACCCCGCAGACCCGGTCAACAAACCCGTTGTCATTTAGCTTTTGAGAAAGACTCAGCTACTAGGAAATGAAGGGCCATTGATAATATTCTGTTAATTTCAATTAATGAAAAAGTAATTCGGAGAGTTTAATGCATAGTAGCAGCTTGATAATGTTTATTGGTATCTTCTTCAATCAAAGATGCTGACTCGGAGGCTGTCCCCAGAAAGAAAATCAAGTTGAGTCCAGAAAGTGCAGAGACACAAGAGAGAAATTCTCCCGAAGCTTCCACCAAAGACCAAGAGAAGACAGAACCTGATGAAGTCACCCCGCCAATGAGTGACAAACCGGAGCAGAAGGAGACGAGAGATTCTGCAAGCCCTCATGACAGCAGTGTCAAAGAAGATGAAAAAGACAAGGACACAGCGGAAGAAAGTAAGCAACCGTCATCAGATGCAGAAGGGGATAAGACGCCCTCAACGGACACCAAGACTGCGGAGAGTGAGAGGCCGAAGTCCCCCGTCCATGCAGAGAAACAAGAAGCAAGGAACGAGTCGTCTAGTCACAACGTGCCATCTACCAGTACTGCGAGTGCAGCAGTGGCTGAATCAAAAGGCCCAGTCAGAAGGTTGTCAAACTCTACGTCGAGGCAGCAGAACTTTGTGGATGTGCTTGCTAGGAGTATCGAGCAACTGATGAAGTGTTTGGAGCAGGCTGTGTGAAACCACTCAGTGAAAAAAAAAAAAACCTGTGAAATCTATCACAGAAATAATCATTCAGTGAAGTCACTCTGTGAAAAACACTGATTAATTACTCTGTTTGGAGCAGGCTGTTTGAAATCACTCAGTGAAAATGAAATCTATCAGTGATATACTCATTCAGTGAAATACTCGTCCTTTGAAAACACTCATGAAGCTACTCTATCACTGGGGCAGTCTGTATGAGATTCAGGATGAAACACTCTGTGAAATCTATGGGTGAAAGGCTCATTCTGTGAAATCACTCGGTGAAAAATTACTTATTAATCACTGTGCCTGAAGTAGGCGTTGTGAAATCACTCGGTGAAATACTTAATAAAAACTTATCAGTGAATAACTCATTGAAGTTTCTGAGAAGTTGCTTATTGCTTTGAAAAGGCTGTGTGAATTCACTTGATGAAAGCACTTTGTGAATTACTCATTCAGTGAAATCATGCGAAGGTTTTCCAATACTTGAACAAGCCATTACTTGGCATTCCACCAGTGAATTACTCTTGTGAAAGACTGTGTGAAATCACTCGGTGGATCACAAGTTGATTCAGATGATACTGAATCATTGAGCGCTCATGTGGTGTCGTCTTTCTAGATTGGATTGGATTGGATGAGGAAAGATACAAAATCAAGATTGAATCAAAGTCAGTGGGGAAAATAATGAACTGATGAATTGCCCTCTGATTGTACATACTAAAATGCTGTCCTTGGAATCTGTGCAGGAAAAAGAGGCTTGGCTGTGAATAGATATTTATTGTGACTTACATCTCTCAGCAGACGCATCAAGTGTGCATCAAGAAGAAACAATTTTAGTTTATCGTCTCCGTCACTAGAGTGAGAGTTCTTACCACTGTCCTACCAGTTGATTGCTAAGTATGAGACCACTCCCAAGGGGAGAGTTCTGTGAGAGTCAGACAGCTTGAAGAGTTCTTAATTCGGCAGCTATAATAGCCACTCGACTTTTGAATCATGGGGCTGCATCAGCCATATTGACAACGCACAAATGGATTTGAAGTTGCTGACACTGGCGGAATATTTAATACTGTCATATAGATTGACAACCAACGAGTGTGTGCTTTATGCTTCAGTCACAAACCAAAGCTGGAGGACGACTTAAGCATCCCTTTTATTCTGTGCCAACTGTTGAACTTAATAGTTTGCCTTTTTTCATAACTAAGATCAAGTTTTTATTTTTCGTGATGATCCAGTGTGACTTTGTTTTGAAAGTGTGGCTTGGATGGTCATATTGAATAGGGCAGATAAAAGATGCCCTCTGTGACCTAATTATAGAATGGGTGGATAACTACTTGCTTTTTATTAACGTAGGTCCGAACTTTGTTGTTACACCAATAGCAGCTTACAGTAGAAACTTCAGTAAAAAGTGGTGAGCTGTCGCCCATTGACAAGAAATCTGATTGCCATCAATTTTTTCGGAAGGGTTGGACTTTGCCATTCTAATAACAATTTTTACCAAGTTATTTGCATATAAAAATAGAAGACTATCAAGAGTGGCAAAGGAAATAAACGGCTCGCTTCTATCTACCACCCCCCCCCCCAACAAAAAAATATTAATTATAAAACTTAAAATATACAAAATTGGCTCTTGTAAAAAGTAGGACAATTTTTATTGAGTAAACAGGCTGGCCTACAGGTAAACATGGTATAGGCTTTGATAGAATTTTCAGGCTGTTTAAAAAACAATTTTTCAGGCAAACAAATCGGGAGTCATATTCAAAGTAGGAATAGTATTATGCATGCAAATATCAAAAGCCACATCTGCAGCAGCGCCCTCGGCTGCTGGAAACTAAATGTCTTTTTTTTTTCCTTGGGAGAGGGGTTCCCTCCTTTTTATAAAATATGATAACAACTGTGGTTTGACTTTCCAAACATCAACTAGTGTTTTTTTTTCTTCTTCTTTTATCCTCCTTTTTTTCAGTGGGGGTCGGGGGATGGGAGCAGTAGCATTACGGTAATTGTGGAGCTGCGCTGAAGTTTAGAACTTTTCTCTACCTGCTAGTTTTTGTAAAAATGAGCCTTCGATCGAGTATCATTACTGACCATCTATCTTCGTTTACTGACCCATTCATAACCCGCCCCTATATATTGGGATTTGATTTCCCTATTTTGTATTCAGTACTGTAAATGACCATTTGAATTTACAATCTTTCGTCTCATTTTTAATTCTTTATTTATTACAAGGGATATCCCCAAAATGTTGATTTCTTATTTTTGTAACTGTGGTGCTGAATTAAGTCGTCGATCTCATAGGAAACAAATTAACTTTTTCTATTTAAAACAAAAAATGCCATTCAGAGGCAAAATTAACTTGTTTTTAAACTCCTTTATCAATGTATTATTCGTCACACCTTAATTTTAGTCAATTTTTTGATGAACAAATTGAACAGCAAACTGTTGAGTTTTGCTGAGGCACTTTGTAGGTTTTTAATGATCTTGATAACAATTTGTGTAGTTTTTTGCCGCAGAAGAAAACAGTTTGGATTTGTACTTGTATGGTGCTGTCCTTTCTCAATGAGTTTGAACTCGGGGGGGCCCCCTGGGTATTAATTACGGCAAATGTATTAATACAAGATGTATGAGTATTTGCTATTTATTATTGGCGTTCTCTTTGAGAACCCACGAGTAGATGTAAAGCTTGGGTTCTTTGGATGCAGATCAGTCCCAGTTTGCATTTCTTTGGTGTCTTATTAAGAAAAAGAAAGAAGGGAAAAAAAAAGAAGCTAGTCACAAACAGCATTTATCAACATATAACTATCTGTATGTAAAGTAATCAGCTTATGCTAGAATGTAAAGAAGTTTATTTTAAAAGAAGCCAAAAAAAACGACTGAATAAATTGCCTTGAGTTAATACATGTGGCTCGCGTCTATCTTCTTGGGTTGTTTCTCATCCGAACAAACGAGTGCGCTGTGATACCGTAGGCCTGGGCTAAACGTCGCACTTTTGCCGTGTCGAACTCAAATGATTTTTGCACAGCAAAAGTGTGGCAATTAAAACGTATTGGTAAAAACGTCGAATTTAGTCAACAAAATTGCCGCAGCCATTTAAAATGGTTAAAAATGACGGATGCAGAAAATTGCTAACTCGTTATTCATGATGGCAAATCGAGCTTTGACACTCAAATATTAATGAAAAAATCATACTGATAATGTTCCCCACCTTACATGTTGTCCTTATTATACCCAAGGCTGTTGAGTGGCATTCATTGTCTTATCTTATAGAATGTATAAAAAAAACCATTAGTTTAACTCTGAACTTCTACAGATTATGTTTGTTCCAGTCAGAAGTTTTTTTTCCCATCCCATTCTGGAATACTCCCAGCTTTGGTACTAAAAAGAACGCTCCCATTGTTAGAAAATGCACAGACAACATTTTTCAAATGCTTTGCTCATGCGTATTCCCAAAGAGCATCGCTCGACTGAGAATTCGATTCGACACGGCAAGAGCGTGACGTTTGTCACCACGTCGTGCAACTACCGTGTAACACGGCAGAGCTTGCCTTGCTACACGGCAGTGTCGAACTTAAACCAAAAGTTTGTGCTAAATTTCACTCTTTTGTCGAATTTAATTCATCATTTTCTAATTATTTCAGTTCTACAGGGTAAAAGTGCGACATGTAGCGCAGGCCTAACATGTGACTAATGTTGACAGCATTTGTCAGTTTTTTGGACAAGGGTACTATGTAATTAGAACAATGTTTCCATCAGTTGCTCAGTGGGTGAAGAGACAGCTGTAATGGAACTTTACAGCTGTTGTTTAGGCAATTTGCATATTGTTTGTAAGCTAATAGGATAGTATTGATCGTGCGGATGTTCTTTTTATCCTTTTTATCAACTTAATTAAGAACCAACAATTGTGCTTGGGGCACGCAGATGGACATTTACAGTTGTTATTGGGCTTTTGTATAGCGGGTTTACTTGTTTTTTTATTCTGCTCTCACATGGACACTGCATGGAACACTTTATTCGGCTTATTTGTGGCTGATTTCAAATTGAGGCTGCCTGCTGTGTAAGCCACGCCCCCCTACATGCTGCATATATCAATGAGAAACAGCAAAAGTCCTAGAGTTAAAACGCATCAGTTCATTCCTAACAGCAAAAACAAAGGACTGTGTCGACTTTTTCATTTTATTCACCCAGAGGTAGCCCCTGCAAAACAGACACAATCAGTCTGGTTACTGGAGAATGAATACACTGGAAAGTCTATGCCACACAAGGGCGTATTGGTTGCACCTTCAGACTCTTCACTACCCAGAGTGACCCAGCCACCTCCTACCAACAGGAATTAAAACCTTTGTATTCAGGGGGGTAAGACTTTTTAAAGTGACTAACTTCTGAATAAAGCCGATAAGTGACATTCCATCAACATTTATTCAAATTCTGAACACTGGCAAAGCATATTTTTTCTATACATCTGTACTGAAATTTAAGTTTCATAGAATCCTCATTGACAAGAATCTGCTTAATTGAACATAAGATTTGAAAACGATGATTGCAGGGCAAACTAGTAGCTTCATATTGAAAGTATTTACATTAATTTGGGGACCTTGTAAAGTAGATAAGATAAATACAAGGCCTATGGTGAAGATAAACCGTTGAGCTTCACAAATATGACCCTCTTCAAAGGACACCAAAATTCAACTTGAGAATTTGAAGGCTTTCTTAACTTTGGATCTTCTTTGAGTGAGGGGTAGTCAATTCAGATGAAATCATTTTTATGAAGGAAACCAAAGCTATTGCAAACTGCTTACCAACCAGAAAGACTTTTGATTTGGACTTTCAGGAAGACTGTGTTAGGGTCCGAATGCGAGGCTATTACCACTATTTCATTTTCTGTAATAATTTGGAAAAATAACAAAATAAAAGTTAGTTCCCTCAACTGAAACTTATACTTAAAGATCAACTTGAACGGAAACGCTGTAACTAATTTGACTATTACGTTATTCTTGTTTACTTTGTGTTTAATAATTATTTGGACGTAAGTGTGAAGTTTTCCTCCATGCAATTGTGTTGAAGTTTGATCAGAAAAACTAGCCCCCCCCCCACCCTTTTTCGCATTTTTGAAATAATTTTTTTCCCCCGCCGTTGGTGGTGCCCTGCATGGTTCCTAGCAAAGACCAATAAAAATGAAAAGTTAAATCAACACTGAATTACTAGTGCCTGAGAAAACCAGCTTATAACCAGTCCGTATTGTGCAACACAGACTGGATGAAGGTTGCCTTCGCTGCTGAGTATTTTTCATTGTGGTGTTTGGATCGAGTCCCTAGTTTGACGCCACAGCTTGCTGTTTTGATTTTTAGGGGCTTTTCGTGATACTTAGCATTTTTGCTCAGCGTGGCACAGATTAAATTGTGTGTTTTTTTACATTACAAAACAATTGTTATTGAGTATTACTTAATTTTATGTAATCATTACACACTGGTTTACCTTTCTATAACAAAAGAACAATATTGTTTATTTCATTCAAGTTGATCTTTAACTCTATAGTGATCATAGTGGCCGTTAGTGGCTTGTACTGAAATGTCCATAGCAGACGCAGCTGCAAAATTTGACCACCTTCAACTCAACCAATCTGTCGAAGTAGAAGTCATGTCCTAATTGATATTTTAAAATAATTCCCATGCTGACATGGAATCTACAATTCAAAAACAAAACCATATATTTCTGTTTCTTTTCTAGGTTTTCCAGACTTTCATCCTAGAAAAAAATTGAGAAAAAAAACCCCAACAAAGTTTGCAATGTCTGAGCACATGGTGATTGTACAGAAATGAAGTTTCAAAAGCGTTAAGACTGGACAAACTTGACCCAATTTCATAGTTTCAAAAGGCTGTTTAGTAAAAAACTATTTAATGTCATGTACATTTCTTTTGACTTTTTTGCTAATTGTTTGTGTGTTGCCCATACACCAATATCTGTTTAGCACTACTTAGTACTTTCCCAAGTCCTGTGGAAAAAATCTACAGGCACATTACTCGGGTGGGATTCAAACCCACGGCATTTATGCTATGCTAGAGAAGGCGTCTTACCACTTGGCCATCAAGATAGCAAGGTGGCTAGAGGCAGTTCGAATTCTACATTTTTAGCAGCGTATGCCGCACCGATTTAAAAGATTTAAATTTTTACATCGGGGATAAAGGACGTTTTTTGTTTTTGCCCTTACGCGACATGTGTTTTAAGCAAAAAAATCCACAGGCATACATGTACTACTGGGGTTGGATTCGAACTCACAGCCATTGTCATTCTAGAGCAGACGTCTTACCACTACGCCCTCAAGCTAGCCCGCTGGCTAGAGGCAGGTTGAATCCTACATTTAAGCAGCGGGTACCGCAACAATTTAAGATTGTTTTCCTATTGCTCAAAAATTGTCTACTCGTCAATTTTTGGTCTAGGCTGTTATGATCCCATTCTTCTTGCTAGTCTTCATAATCTATCAGATGTTACATGTCTTGGGGTGATAGTGTTTCCTGTTGGAACCTGAAGCCTAGATTGATGTGAACTTCTAGATGGCATGTTCAAAACACCTGTAACAAGAAAATAGGATGTAATTGTCCTCTCTCGTACCTATCAGTCAAAAATCACAAATTTGTGCAAATATCGGTTTTTATACATATTATACTCATACTGTTAACATTTTGACAGGTTCCAGTACCTAATACGAAATGGTTTCGTAATTACACTAATCAGCATGAACGAGTTGTGTCTAGATTTGCCATGATGTATTTCCACGAAAAGTGGCCTATCTTGATACGCCACTTTACCAATGATATACAAAGCACTACAGCACAGTTCAGGCACGTGTATGTGACATTTGCATTTTCACGAAGTGACCTATCAGGAAGCATAGTATTTTTATGAAGTGACCCAGCAGTTTCTGTTTGCCTTTTTCTTAAAAAAGCCACTTAAAAAAACCAAAACTTTCATTCAACCAAAAAGGTCAACATAAAGGTCATATCCACTGGCACTAGGAAATGACGAGGTTATTCATTTTTGTTTCTATGGTGAAAATCAATTAAACTCCTTAAGCGTGTGCAATAAATTGGCTTAAACTAAAACATTTCTATTTGTGGGAAAGTATTTTATGCTCGTCCCATTTTTACTTATTTGACAACTGTGCCGTCTTTGCACTCTTTGCATTGAGGTTCAATTGTCTGATGAGTTTCAAGGCTCATTTAAGTTTCAATTTTGAGTTTTGCTGTCGGGAAGTGCTGTGTGGAAGTAGAAGAAGAAGGGGGTAAAAAAAACAGAACAAAAACAAGAAAAGCAACACCTAAAAATTGCAACAGCAGACAATTACCGAATATAAACAGAAACAGTCTGAAGACTTACCAGATCTGTTGATGTCCCCCAAGACAAAACCTTCTTCTATGTTAAGAACTTCCTCATCAGTCTCGCTGTCATCTGGAAATATATTCAAAACAAAAAATTGAAAACTCTCTCCACAAAACAGATCCATGCTCCATGCAAGAACATCTAGTCTAGAAAAATCTGTATGTGATGCTTGAAGGGTGTCATGTCTATCCAAACAGACAGTGATTATGGCTCAGTGTGGAATGTGGGGTCTTTAGGTGGATGTGACAAACAAATACAAATACTGCTGTCAACTATTTGCCATGGATGTTGACTTCCATTCTGGCTCAAAACTTTCTGTCAGAAAGGAGAGATACATGTTTTTACTTCAGTTTTCACCAACAGTCTACTTCATGAGGCCCCACATTGGTGGCTTCACCAGGCTGGAGCCTCCCTGTCCCCTCAGAACCCTTATGCCCCCTCCAAATGAGATTTTTAAAAATCCACAAATGCATGGCTCAATACATTAAATAGCCCCCAAATAAAAATTTCTAGTAACTCCACTGCCCCACATAGAAATCAACTAAAAAGTCTGCCTTAGGGTTCTTTTCATACAAACATATAATGGGATGCTTTATGCCAAAACTCAAAACTTTCTTTATTTGTCAATTAAATAGATGATAAGAGCATCTTTCAAACAACACATAGGGCCTATCAGGCAAGTATTTCTTAACATGTAGAATGTTTAACACGTTGACTGCCGCCTACGAGTAAATTTGTAGTAACAGGTGTAACGGATTCTGCCACTATGAGTATACTCGTAGAGAATGAAAGGCTTTTGTATTGTTAATTGAATACACTGGCATCACTGCGAACGCAACAAATAAGCTTCTGGCAGTGGTGAGGACATATATCCTTTGTGTAGTATGTTCAAATTATTTTTTTTATAGTGTTTTTGCTGTTGGTATGCGTGCATGCGCACCACACTTGGAAAAAGGGAACGCCCTATGAATCTATTACCGGCAGTCAGCGTGTTAAGAAGTCACATCACATTTGTATCAAGGCTGATGTATCATCAGTTGTCTTCACTTTGAATGCTGCTTCACTACTTCTGAGAAATGACCGATTAGTTTGGCATTTGAGGGCGTCACATTTGAGTATGTTCATTGAGGAAAAAAAAAAAGGTTCTCCTCATACCTGATACCCCTGTCTCTTGAATCGTCGGCATCGGGGCTACTCGACTCTTCTTCTTATGTGGACGAGGCCTCCTCTTGGGTCTTCTCTTGTTACGATTACAGCAGACAAATATAAGGATGATGAACAACGATATCCCCAAAGACCCCTGGAGAAAAAGTCATTACCATGAAGAAGACAAAACAAGAAAACAAGAGTTTAAACCAAATGGTTGCGGTACTAACTGTTTAAAATAACCAAACTGCCTCTTGCCTCTAGCTACCAGGAGGAGGGAAGGGGGTTGGCATGCAAGGGAAAGACAGACTTTGGGGGCTATTTTATGTATCAAAACATTCATTAGTGCATTTTTAAAAATCTAATGGGGGGGGGGGGCAAGGATTCTGATGGGGGGGTGGGGTTACTAAGGTAATCCCAGAATTACAGGCATGTAATTGGTCCTTGGAAAAAAGTAGGATGTGTTATCGAGTACAAGGGCTGACCTACAGGTACGCGTGGAGAAAGACATTTTTCCCCAAGGGCAAACAAAAAATGAAATTGGACTAGAGTAGGAAGTGTCAAGCCTGGAGTGAACAGTTTCTTTCAAAAGAAATGCTTTTGAATAATAACATGGGTTTGTTTTGTAAAATATGCTCATAAATGTACGGTATGCCAGCTTTGGAGCCAGGAGTGTGAAAACTTTGGGCGAGCAAGCCGTGCTGAAGATACGCACACGTGTGATGCAATGAATTACCAACAGGATTGCCATACATGCGGAAACAGCTTCTTAGAGATTTGACTGTACTAGTTGTAAATCATATCCCAACTATGATCCATTATTACTGAGCCATTATTACCCAAATTTGTTTCAAAACGTTGATTTACTTAGTACAAGGAAAACTATCTAGTACATTTTGAATTTTTTCATGGTCAATTCCCTGACTGCCCCTCTTTTAAGAAGACACCCCTTTGGGATTTGACCGTTACTTACCCCAACTATGATCACTAAATCGTTTTTACTGAGTTCTAATCCATGCACTTTTATCGTGAACTGCGTGGTATAATCACAGTAGGTTGAGTCAATGTCCACATCTCTAAAGGAGGGGGGAAAAAAAGGAAACAAAACCACAATCTCGTATGAGTCAAGTCCCAAGAGCTAAAATGACAACTTAAGATGTGCAATTCTTATCATAAAAGGACTTTGCCTGTACGTTTGACAACAGCGGGCATCTCAAAGTGAGTCTTACAACTATGATAGTAACATAGAAACTCTTTTCTGACTCTTAAGTTTACTGGATTCTTTTACGTGCCTTACACTGCCTTACACAGACCTATGGCTTTGGTTCCATCCAAAGGACAAGGTATGGGCGAGCGTCCAAATGCACACTATGACAATTAACACCAGAGCTTGAGTTGGGTACTAGAATTGCTCATCCATGGTACTCTAATTGGAGTGGCTTGTGATCATGGCCGAGTGGTTAAGAGCACCATGGACTCGAGCTTTGGTGTTTCTGATCAGCAGAGTGTGGGTTCAAGTCTCTGTCTTGACATTTGTGTCCTTTATCAAAATTTCTTTGTCCTTCGGATGTGACATTAAGGCGTAGGTCCCGTGTACTAGGATTGGTAGTGCACGTAAAAGAACCCCAAAACACTTATCGTGGAAGAGCAGGGGCTAACCCCAGTGTTTCTGGTCCACATAGCAAGCACCCTTGTGTACAGGTTTCCTCAGGCTTGTGAGCTACAGTGATTAAGTTCACTTATGAGGTATATCCTTGGTTTCATTACCAGAAATATATAGAAGTGGGATTCACCAGATCCAATATGGCATGTCTGCGTGTCAATAGTACCTGTTTGTTACTTGGATAACAAAGTAGTACTCTGGTGGCCAGGGGAAGTTCATGGGCACACTGCTGCATGGTGACCCTTGCTCACAGTGCCAGAGAACCCCACTGTGTTCATGAGTGAAGATCGGCACTGAACCATTACCGTGACTTCTCCCATCTGCTGGCTTCCATATGATAGGTCCCGATCTGGAGGAGAGAGAGAGGGGGGGAGGGAGGAACACGGAGAAACACATTGGGGAAATTAGAAGAAGGCCTAGTCTGAATGAATAAGTATAGAAGATTATTTAAGGTGTAGACCTCAGTGCTTCGACTCAAATGGAATCATGACTTGGTGTGCATTACAAAGGATTGGATTTGAAATCTATGGCCAGAATGCATTGTGCATTGCGCATAGTGCGTCATCCTTTAAAATGAAAATCTATACACGCTTTACCAAGCAAGGCACGCAATTTTTACGGATAATGCAGTACTCACTACCGCATTATGTTAACGTTTAAAAGGTGCTACATAAACTGGTCTCACATTTCACAACAAAATCAAACCCATCTCAAAAAATTTCTGTTTGTTCAAGCGCCTTGAGTACCTTATTGGTAGATCTGTTCGCTTTATTAGACTATATATTATTGTTACGATACATATAATTATTTTGCATTCATTTTTACGCAATGTACACTACGCATTACACACAATGCATGAGGGACACGTGGATTTACAGCCTAATCCCATTTAAAATAGTTAACGCAACAAATAAAAGTAATCTTGACAAGAAACAAATATGATAAAATAAACATGTGGAAGAAAACTTTACCCTTCATTTTGAAACTTGTGGAACTTCAGCTGTAAGCATTTCAAATGAGGGGTTTCTAAGTTTCATTTGATAACTATTTTCGCTCCTAAAAGACTGTGCAAGTCTCCCACATATAAAAAACCCACAAAAAAACAAGTCGAATGACGACTACATGTTTTTTATAAATGTTAATTATTTTATTTGTTTTAATAGATGTAAATTTTTACAACTTAATACATGTTTTTATGAAATCAATCTTCTTTTAAAATTCTAGTTACGGTATACTTAACTCTTGGAAAAAAAAAACCCAAAACAACAACCAAAAACTCATTGCAATTTTATGAACCTTGAAACCAAATTAGAGCTTGGGAAGAGGGTGGTTATGCAACCTCATCGATTCTAGGCTGGGTGCACCCCTCTAAATAGAGCATCCGCCTCATTAATATTTTGTAGGCCCTCAAAATATTCTATACTAGACAGATTTGAGAGGCAAATAAAAGGGGTACAGTGTTAACATTTTGACCAATTGTGACCTGGATGTCGTTGATTTCCAACTTGAAGTATTTTGGATGAGACATTGGCTCTGAAAAAATTTGTCCTATTTGCCAACAGGCGTAGAGACATTTTTTTCAAGATTGATGCTCGGACGTTTGGAAATTTACACAGGTGTGTATAGGGGTGTTTTTATTTGGAGTGAGAATAACTCGACAGGCCTTGGGACTCCCCAAACTGAGCAAAGGATACAAGTTTAAGAGTCAATGGATATAGTATTTTTTGCTGTTGTAGTTTTGAATATTGAGCATTTTGCACTGTGTATGGGAGTTTTATTTAGTGGGGTGCACCCCTAGACTTCCAGTACAACACGTTACAGTATGGATCATGACTTACCCATTTTGTACATTATACTGAGCGATCTGTTCATTGGTGAAGTAGTCCACGTTGGTTGGATCGTCCACACTGCCACCGATCACCGTCATCGAATACTGCCCAGTGAATAAGCTTGATCTCCCTGTAGCTAGGTCTAACAGGCGGAAGATGGGACTAAACTCTGCAATGTGACAAACATGGCCAGATCAAGTCATGTCAAGGCAGTGATTGGACAGTTTATGGTTTTCAGGGGTGTGATTGGACAACAATGAAGAAATCCTGAAAATGGTTAGGAGTGTCCTCATAGTCGAGATAAAAAAAAACTCTCAACCTCCAACAATATACAGTAATGAATTTATAGACTCTCTACATCACTATAAATGGAAAACAGAGGCTTGGAAACAAGTTAACGTTGTCAAGAAAGTTTGAAGTCATAGGAAGATCTATGAACAATTCAGAGAGTCATAGCTGACAAAACGGTCTGAAACTAGGATCCAAGTTTGAGGAGGTGATGTTGAAATGATGGTATTTCCACCTTTTGGTAACCCCTGGAGTTTAGATTTCATTGAGCTTTTTTGAGAACAGTGTACTCAGCGCTAGAGAAGTAGATCCAAAGAGCAGGATTTCTTTACACGTGGAAAAAGTTACAGCTAACTTTCTTCATCAGGCTGACTTAAAAAGTCTGAAATTTCTCATCTCTGAAAATTCCCCGGATCAGGAAAACAAACCAGCAGTTCAACTCAAACTGAGTGCATTGCTTAGCATTATTGCTTAACAAACTGCAAGGTTTTCAGTAGCTATGCCTGGTTGCTACAGTTGGGGGCAGATTAGCAAATGCTCCGTGGTTTGTGGTTCTACCACCTACAGTATAAATGCAAAAAACAATTTGAATGGCCTCTTGGTCGACCCTAGCAGATTCTTTCTCAAAAGCTAAAAAGGCATTTTCAGGCATTTTATTGATTTAAATCAGTACAATCAATTCTTCTTTGGTTCTTATTTGGAAATAAGTATGTATATAATTGTGCACAAAATCCGAGGCAAAATCCGAGGCAAAACATAAACTGTTTTTTAGTGATTTCTAAAAAATGTGACCACCTTTTGACAAAAATTTCAGTTGGTTTTATGGTGTGTTTATCGACCAATGAAAGGTCTGATGGAATGTACTTCTAAAAACCAATGGAAGATCTATCATAGCCTGGTATGACCAAATCTACTCATTCTTTCATATTTTTTTACTGCCCTAAATAAAATAGTGAGAAACAAAATACACACTTCCAACCATAACTTTTGCATACTTTAGTTTTTTAAATATTTTTCTTTAAAAGTAGTAACTGACATGATCTGAGCTCAGTAATCATTATTGCAATGATAGTTATCTTTGTTGTTATCAAGGTGTCCAAAAAAAAAAGACCCCCAAACTGATGAAGTTTCTATTACTTTAGTAGTTGACTTGTTTGCCAAAGAAGTTACAGCCAATAGATATCATTTCTTCAAAAAGGCCGCTCCATGTAAAAAGCCGGCACTTCCTGCCAAAACTCAAATCTGGGTGGATTTGCTCATCAGGGCCCAATTTCATAGAGCTGCTTAAGCAACAAAAATTGCTAAGCACAATAAAATTTTGCTTACCAGAGTAAGGTTACCAGCCAAACTACCATGTCACATGTACAATTTGTGCTTTTCTGCTTAGCAGGAAATTTTTAAGCATTATTTTCTGCTTAAGCAGCTCTATGAAATTGGGCCCAGATAGATGAGAAGAAGAGCTTTCAATTAACCTAATTAGGGCCTACAAGGTTTCTCAATGTATGGGATGTTTAAGACGTCCCATCACATTGACATCAAGGCTGATGCTTCAATTGTCTCCACTTTTAATGCTATTTCACTATTGCCAAGAAGTGTCTGACTTGGGCATAGGGTCTTACAAATCTACCTCACCTTGCTTGTAATAGAAGCATGGATAATTCGGATCTGGTATCGGACAGTCATATATACTCGCATACAATGTCCGTAATCGTTGGAATGTACCGTCAATGTCAAAGACGAGATGCCTACCAGGTGGGCACCCCAGCTGTACACTCAGGCTGTTGGTTCCCTGTGAATAAAAAGCAAAGCACAGCTCCTGAAATCGTGTATTATTTTAGTTATAATTTGAAAAGTCAGCAGATTACTGACTGTTTTATTCCATGGGGGAGGGTAACAACAATGATATAAATAACATTGAATAATAAACGGAAGTGTTTACGTGGTAGTAACGTGAAAACATTGATAAATAATACACATATACTTCAATCATTTTGCCTTTCTTTCAGCTCATTGAACATGAAAATATACTTTGCAACGCAAATGACAATTCTTTTTTCTTGAGAGGACATAAGGAACACAAATTTTTCATCACTAGTCATACTTGTGAAGACATTGTGTAATTTACAAATTTCAATATACATACTTTGTCTCAACTCAGCATATAATGGGCACTCAGCTAAAATGTGTATTTCATTTTCAACATCCTGTTCACAGTGTGGGCATATTCTTAGATGCGGTGCTATGCCATTAAATCTACCAACTTCAATTTGGAGTTTATGTGATGAACATCTGAAACGAGCTAAATGAGATCTGTGTTTAACACTCAATAAATTTCTTTTAAAATGGCTCAAACTCACTTCTTTCAACTTAAAGATGCGTTAAGTTCTCAGTTTGCTTTTCTGATTAGGGTCTTTCCTAACATCACGATGTAATGCTACCTGCATTCCTGTTTAACAAACATACCTACCAAAATTAATAATAGTAATAACAATCATAATACAAACTTTATAGAGAGGTAGCATCTAGGTTGCGCTAGACTGTACATTACCTGTAACTGATTGCCGTTATAAACATCATGAGTGAAGCAGTTGAAGAGAGAGTTCCATACATTGAATATAACAGACACTGGTCTTAGGCCGACACCAGGCACTGACTGGCTTTGGACGTTTCCTTTGTCCTCCAGATCCACCTCAGGAATAAAAGAACAAGTAAAAATTTGAATATTTTTAGATTCATAAAATGACAGTTTTACCTACGGTCAGTGGTAAGACTGCACACCTTGTAATCAGAAGGGTTTGGGTTCGAATCCTGAGCTGACCTCTTTTCCCAATACCTAAATAGTGTTACTAGTTCCTGATCCACACAGTCCATTGATAATAGTGTCTTGACCCAGTGGTTAAGAGCGGAGGACTCTGATCAGCAGAGTGTGGGTTTGAGTCCCAGTCATGGCTTTTGCGTCCTTGAGCAAAATGCTTTGTCCTTTGGATGGGAGAAACAAGCTTTGGGTTGCACCAAGAATCCAGAATACTTTTCATGGAAGAGTAGGGGTTAAACTCTGGTGTTTCTGGTTCACAAAGCAAGCACCTTTATGTACAGGTTTCTCCAAGCTTGAGAGCTGCAGTGATTAAGTTCACTTACGAGGCATCCTTGATTGTGTTTAAAGAAATATAAGACAGTAGTGTACTGTTTATACTGTTTACAGTAAAATTTCCTCGAGCCAGATTGTTGTCTATTAACCATTGTTTGTTGTTTTCCTGAAAAACACATGATCCCTTAATTTGATGAAATTTTTAGAGCTCAGTTTCAAGGTGATTGTAAATTGAAGAATAGAGAATGCGTGGTAGTGAATGTGGTCATGCAAAATCCAATGAAGTACGCACAATGCATCATCGAATTTGCTTGACTATACTCGATTTCCATACAGTCTCTATTCTTCAGTTTACTTGACACACGCTAAAACCTGTGAATATTTCATGTTAACATAGAAAAACATGACGAGATAAAGATCTCTTTTGCAGTTTTTTCTTTTGTCCATTTTTACCTGATACTTCACGGAATTGTTGAGATGAAATACCTCCCTCTTGGTGGCTACTTGAAGAAGATCGTCATCCGACACTAGAACTGAAAGCCGGAGCTCATCTAAAGAGGCTGTGCCTGAAAAGTGGTGAATCAAGAAAGTCTGTCAGATTTGAAACTTTGCAAGGTGGAGAAAATAATTAGAGCTAGCTTTAGAATAAAAGGAAATCATCTCTCTGATGAGTTGTTGCCAACTTGTGGTGATTCTGTAAAGAGCTGTGTGCCCAACTCCATAGATCTAATTAATCACAAAAAAGTAGCTCAGCACAAAACAATTTTGCTTAACAGAATAAGGTTACCAGCCATAATACCATATCGCACTTCTGTGACTGGTACTCTGATTAGTTTTGGTTGGCAGAAAATTCAGTTCAGCAAACGCTTCTGCTTTTAAGCAGCTCTGTGAAATTAGGCACTGGTGTATAACTCCAACAAGAAAGTGTATAGGCTCTTTATATGGTGATCAGACTAACTGATTGTTAATTGACTTGCAGAATGTATTAAAGAAGTAAATAAAGACAATGGATTATTGCATTGTGTTATCTACAAGAACACAGCACAGCCAATTTTTTTGGTTGGCTAACAAACATTTTGAGGGAGATTTGTAATAAAGTGAACAATACCATTTCGTTGAGCAAGTGCAGCAGTGAGATAAACTGCAAACCTAAAGGTTTCCTGACGGTCCAAAAAGATTTCCTCGGGCATTACAGAAGTTGCCTCAGCATCAATGTCATCATTTACCTGCAACGATAACAAACACAGCCAAATTACTACAGTTAATTTGATCTCAAACTTGGGGTTTGTGTGTTGAAAAAACATATGCTTCTGGTCAAGAATGAGAGTGTACTAAAATAAAAATTCAAAAAATAGTTTGTGGCCTTACGTTTCGATCCTAAGCAGACTCTTTCTTGGAAGCTAAAATCCTTCAAGAAAGACTCTGCTTGGGTCGAAATGCAGGACACTAACTATTCGGGGTATTTATACTACAGGTCCTTTTGGTTGGTAAAGCAGAAACCAACAGCTAACTCTACTTTCTCAAAATAGAAATTCCTGAATAATCGGACAATAATATCCTCTTGGTCTGGAGGTGTAGCTCCCTGAATAAATAGGATGTTATATTTCATAGGTTTACAGACTCTTTACATCACCATTTATTCATTTCAATAAAAAAATGGTTCATACAAAACATGTATCTCAGTTGTTAAAAATCAGATTGCACATGTTGACATCAAACAAATAAAATTCAAATGCACAAACAAACACAAAATTGAAAGATTTAAGTAGATACAGTAATGGTTTACAAAATTGTATACATCATCTAACAATGCATTTATGAAAATCTACAGCTTTGGTCGTTCGTAACAATGGCTGAGTCTTCGTCTTGGTGACAGTAAGTTTATCTGTTTCAAGAAAACCCGAAGACTAAGGGGAGGTCAATGAGGTCAATGAAAACATCCCCTTAGTTACGCCACAGCTTGTTTGATCATGTGGAGTTGTATGCGGATACCTTAAGATATTCCAATGGGGAGATAGCTATTTGAGATTCCAGCAGACGGTTTCTGAAGATGTAGTCATTGAAGGGCATGAGGGGAAGTGTACTCTGACGCCACCTGTTCACTGGATCAAACCTGGTCAACTCATTCACCTGAAATGAAGAAGTTTTAATGTAAGAAATTGCCAAATTTGGAATGGCCTGTTTCAAATGTTTATAAGTCAAGATAAAATTTGATACAACAATCTCCTTCTCAAAACTATTCCCAAACACAGGGGTAGGAATCACTGCTGACGAAATAGTCTGAAACTTGAAATGGTAACTGCGTTTCGGTAACCCCTGGAGTTACAGATTTCTAGGAGCTTCTGGGAACAGTTTCCTCTGTGCTAGAGAAGTACATGTAGATCAAAGAGGGGGATTTTATCTAGAGAAAAAAGAAGCGTTTTTGTCTGAGTTCAGATAAAAGTCTGACATTTCTCATCCCCCCACAAACTGTACCGATGCTGTAATAGTTTGCTTACCTCTAGAGGTGTAGTTTCACCCAGGGATTTCACGCTGTGCACCACGGCTTGATAAACCTTCAAGGACTCAGCCGTATGAAGCCTGTCGGTGAATGAGACATACGGTGCTGCCAACTCGTACTGTTTCAATCTCGAGTACAGCTGGATGTTGGTGAACTCAAACCGAAGCACCTCAAAGGGGCAGGGGGGCGGCATCTCGAAGGAACTAAAGGACAGCAAATAAAAAAATGTATCAATTTAATAGATGTGATAATTGCATCGGGAATAATGAATTTTATTTGTGCTTTACCCTGACACCTATGTGTGGTAAGCACTGTACACTCAAACCTTTCGAGAGTCCTGTGTGGACAAGAAATCAATAGGCACACTAATCAGGTGGGATTCGAACCCACATCCTCCCACATTCTAGAGCGGTGATGAGAGGCCAGTATGCATATGATTTTTTTTTTTCTGTAGGCCTCACAGGAAAGCACTGAGTGTACAGTATTTATCAGACATTGGTGTAAGGGGAAAACCAACAATAAATAAGTAAACTGTCTCAAATTATTAACATCACAAGTAACTTTTCAAACCGAATATGCAAATACTTTATTATCGTGAAGACAGTTTGATTCATCTACTAAAATCACCTGCCAGCAGTCGTCTTCAGACAGTTCATTCCGAGCTGAACTCCCGTTGGTTTTATACACACTTTCCAATCAGAGACATTCCCCCAATCAGGGACCTTATTGACCTCTTTTGCTATAGATGCCTGGTTTTTAACGGCATATCTAACCCAGTTATACACTGAAACTGGGTGTTTAATTAGTTTGAATATTGGTTCTGCACAGTCAGTCAATAATATCATTATCCTCTTGCTTAAAGAAATACTCTCTACACTCCAATTGATGTTAATTCTAATCAGTCTAGCAGTTAATGTTTTGATACATTGGAAATCTGATAAGTTGTTTTCCCCCTCCCCCAAGAAAAAAATAATTAAAAAAAATAACTAAATACAAACAATAAATAAATAATAAACAAACAAATAAATAACAAAAACACATTTTTTGTCCCCTCCCCCTAAAAAAAAAAAATAAATAAAATAAAATCTTAGTCTGGTGCCACCGCCACTCACCCGGAGTCATCTTGGCTCAACTCCTCCTTCATAAGAAGCCATTCTTCATGTTCTATTATATCTGCTACTTCAAGACTTCGCTTAACGATTCTCAGATTCCCTGTACTGCTGTTCACTGTGGCTACAAGCTGAAACACAAGTTGTGAAACCAATCTATGGTTAGTTAGCCACTCCTAGCCTTTCCACTGAGTTTGTTTGTGACAAATTCAATACTGAATTCTAAATTGATATAGTGTACCATTTATCTACAGTCACATTGGCTTCTTTTCTAACAGTTGTAAGTTTTTTTGAGTACCTGAAACCACCAAAGAGTGTTTCTACCTGTGAAAGGACATGTAGGCTTATACTGAAAATAAGTTGAGTTGATTAGAATTAAAAGTTGTTTAAATCATTTAAAATCTAATTCAAACAACAGACACAAAAGGTAGATAACTTTGTCTGTCAATTTTTGATGGAATTTGAGAGTGATTCCATTTTTAATTAACTACGACTTAAACATTGTTTTGTTTTTTTGGAATTTTAAATGAAAGCGTTTATCTTTCTGGAATCTATAAAAGTAGCTGTTTGAAATGTAAATCTAAATTTAAGGGTCAGTGATGGGTTTGTCAGCAAGAAGCCAATGAAAAGCCTCATACCATCAGTCTGCATTGCTCATGGCATTACTTTTTGTGGCATGTCGTGGCCGAGCAGTCTAGTTCACTGGACCCAAGCTCCGGTGTTGTCAGCAGCAGAGTGTGGGTTCAAATCCCGGCCACGACACTTGTGCTCTTGAGCAAGGCACTTAACCATTATAACTGCTTTGTATAAATTTGGGGAGGTAGTGCATTCTGCTCTACCAACCAGGCTCCTAGTGGATGATACCCTTGCCTACATCTTTACAGACTATGAAGGGAGTAACCCTGGTTCAGCCCTAGGAGTAGGTGGCAACGTGCCCCCTGGTGACATTCGATTTGGATCGACAGCCCAAATCAGTTAAGTGTAGCCCTCACCTTGAAGTGGCCGTCCGGCCTTGTGAGTTAGGCGATATCTCATACAACTATTTTTTTTTTCATATGAAAATTACTGTTCGAGTACAATATCAAATAGGCCATTAGCCCTGGTAGGATTTCAGTCTCCGTTACGCTACCACTGTGTAGTGACTGACCCCAGGACGTCCATCTAACAGAGACTGATGATGTCCTACCAGGGATAATCAGGCACTTGCCTCCTGTAATTGATTGTCTGTATCAAAGAAGATGCTGAGCGTCTGCTCTTCCTCCTGCCAGTCCGATGGAGTGATTTGTCCACGGAGGAAAGAATAAAGAGAAAATCCCGACGAGGGCCTCAAGAGTTTGAGAACAACAGTCTCTGCTGCCACACCATACCAAACCTACATCACGGAATGAATTGACAAAATTGTCTATTTAAACACAACAACGCTAAATGAATAATTAAGAATGAAACAATAGTAACATTTCGGTAACTATAAATTCAATTAATTAAACTTGAGTCCCTTTTCAGTTGTAACCATTTGAAACATAGGTACCATGGTCATTTTGAAAAATCACTTTGAGTTAAAACTACATGATGAAAATTAACAAAAAATAACTGTCTATACACAAACAAGAATGCGTACAAAAGCTTAAACAGGTCGAGTGTGACCCAAGTACTAGGTGGGGGGGGCGAACATCCCTAGAAGAAAAGGATTCCCAAATCTCTTTTTTTGCTGGCGCCTAAAGTCATAATATCCTCGATGTAAACAAAAACAGACACAGCTGTACAAATCTTGACAGGCTAAAAGATCTCAGATCTTCATTTGGTTTTATTTCTGTTAACTTTCTGAGGTAATTGAGAGCTCCTACCTCATGCAGCTCATTCAGGAAGGCAAACCCTGTTCCTTGTGTTAATGTCAACAATGTGATGTTAGAATCTGATGTGTACTCAGAGATAACTTGTAAAGACTCGCCTGCGTTTGGACTGAAACAAAAATAGACATCAGATTTCATGCAGAAGTGAAAAACTGAAAGCTGCAAATTCAGTTGAAATTGCAAATTCTTGCTTGTTGTAATTTTTGTTGGTTTGGGTTGTGTTCTTTGTCCAAAAATACATATTTAATCAGCCTAAATGCTGTTGTTGCATCTCGATTCTGCATAGCCTAATTATTTACATAGTAACCATTTCACAAATGAACATTGAACCAAACTTCAATTGAATTGGCGTGTCGTGGCTGATCAGTCCAGCGTATATACAAGAACTATACAAGAACTGGTTATTATCAATATTATGAATAGTAGTAGATGCTATTAAAAATCATTAGAAAAGCAGTATTTTCTTCTGTCTTACCTATAGAGTAGTTTCCGTCCCCATAGAAACAATTGAGAGGAGATGACTCCACTGAAAGTTACCCCTGTCAGGCACAATGGGCTGGACTCTCTATCACCGAGTGATTCCGTCTGCTCAAAAGTGTGAAAAATGACTTGATCATCCCCTGTACCTAGATGCACGGATAAATAATTTGTCATAATTTATCAGAACATTCAAAATGGACATAATGATCTGCAATTTGCTTTGAGGAAAGAGGAAAAGATAGGCTCTAGGAATTTTACCAGGGCCTAGGCCTAGGTAAACGAAAACCCCCCTCCCCCGAAAAATTTTTTTTTAAAAATTTATTCAAACATTCTCAATTCTTCACACAGTTCCATTAATGTTTTCTTCCTTATCCTGAAGTTATGTTATATGCTTTTTGTAGTGTATGTCTGTACTTTGAGAGTTACTGAAATAAATAATAATATCAAGTGATAAACAACAATGGAAATGGACGTGGCAACTTTTAAATAATTTTGGGTTGAACAAAGAAAACAGTTTCTTTGTTCAACCAAAAAATGAATAATAATAGTAATAACAATTCAGAAAATAACTCATGGTACTCCATGTTTTTTGGTATGCAGAAAATCAGACCAAAGTATTGTAATGAGAACCAACAACAAAATGAAATTTGGTTTTGCAGCGGAACAACTGCAATTTTAAAGAGGGGCTCCAAGGTCAAACTAAGTTTTTTGATGCTCTTTTTTTCAAATAGATAGAGTCCTTAGAAAAGTTGAAAGAGAACTGCAAGTCTCTAACCTCACGTTAAAATGGTGCAAAATGCAAATTTCGATGATACTCTTTTGAGAGTGAAATTTGAAATATCATTCACAGCAAATGGGTCTGTACATTCCAAACAGGAATTTTTTTCTGTTGGTCAAAAGGTCAAATTCAATGTCGTTTCGAATGAATATCATCTAAATTCAGGAATGAAAAAAAAAAAAATTATTTCAAGGATAAAAAAAAAATCAACAAATTTGAAATGTGACGTCGTTGTTGTGTTGTTGTTGGAAGGTATCAAATAAAATTGCACTTTAACATCGTTAGAAACTAGTAATTTTCCCCTCTGTCTTAGGGACTGTATCTATTGCAAAAGGGGTGCAAAAGAGCCACTCTTTTAAAAGAAAGTCATTATCCACAGTTTTGTGCATAGGGGAATAATCTAACTCAAAACAGCTCCCTGCTTCAGGTGCACAATTCATCAAGCAAATGGATCTCCGTAAACACTGCAAGTAAATAACTATACAGGGAAAACAAACTATTTGAATAGAAGTTAATTAGGGTTCTCGTTAGCAATGTCAACAGAACCATATTCTGCAGTATGTGCAAGTTGAATACTTTACAAGCCATGTCAAATGCTAAACTCATCCACGTCAACAGGAAATAGCCTGTCATCAATTTTGATTTAAAATGTGTTCAGCCCTTAATAACGAACTTCCACATTTGAGGAAAATGAGATGGGATTGATCAGGAATGATCAGAAGGGAGGAAGTGAACTTCCTATGAAGTTATTGTTTGGTTGAATAAGTGGTAATTCCAAGTAAGAAATGCACTCAGCAATTTAAACACAGACATATATACTCGATGAAACAACAAAACAATGTCAGGAGCAAATACAATTCTGCTACAATTCTGTATACCTAAAAAAAGAGTAGTCCAAAATCTGCATCTGATTTCGTTAATCCCACGCATTTTAAGCCCCCCCTTTTTTTTAATATAATTGCAAATATGTTTTTTTTTTTACATTTAACTGCAGTCAAGGCATACACAACTTCAAAGCCAACTTCCCAAACTTTATTTTGGGTCACAACTTGGACTTTTACAAAGGTCATTTTAAGGTCATGCAGTGTGTTGTAACCAATGCAAGTGCGTTGTAAATAGGGACGATTTAATCGACCCCTGCTAGAGCAGTCGGAATGTTGGGCCAGTTTAATCGGCCCATGGCACTGCTGGGGTTAAAGATAAAAATACTTGGTATTAATTATCAAGTTTACACCTGTATCAGTCCTCCACAGAGTTAATTAATGTTGTCTTAATCAAGGAAGGGCATTGAAAGTCTCTCCGTAATGTGTTTTATTTTGTTTGGTGCAATTTAAATAAGCCACATATGAACATGCAAAAAGTCCCAGACGGAACATAACCCACTTGTTGTTTTTTTCTTCTCATAAATGTTATCACCGAAGTCAATGACATGTGCACCAGTAGTCTGTATGGTATTTATTGAAAACTTTAGAAAGTTTAGAAAGTGGGCATTAATTGACTCTTGTAGAAACAACGCCGAGATTAGTGCATTTCAAAAACAATGATGTAATCAGAATCACAATCAGAGCAATTACCTTCATAAGTATATTGGCTACTGGAGAAATTTCTCAGAACATTCCATTCACTTGGAGGGGTGCCACCTGAAAGTTAAGTACACCATCTCTAAATTTATTTATTTATTTTATTTTTTTACCAAAATCGTAAATTTAAGTATAGAGTAGTTTATGGTTTCTTCTTAAAAACTAGCTGTCGACAAGCACGCGGACAACAATGGTAGTTGTCAAAGATCACTATCTGCACTTTATGTGACCCAACATATACATAAAATATCAAACCTGTGGAAGTTCAAGCTCAAACGGTGAGCAGGGTCACAAGGGGGGAAAAAAGACGGAGGCCATGGCCTCTGTCGCCCCTTTTCTTGTCCTTTTAAAAGTTTCCAATAGATTTTATGAGATGAATGGCCCTTTAAAAAATAAAAATGGCCTTGCCCTCTCAAAGATGCAGTACAGGCCTGTCTTTAGGAGTTGTGGTTTTTACAGATGAAGCCAATGGTGTATGTTGGGGAAATCACAACACTATACAAATCTATACTGCAATGCTACTACATACAGGCTTACTGGTTTTTCTTACATTTTTTGTTGATAAGGCGCAAGAATGTAAATCTAACTTCACAATAACAGGAATTGTACAATAGTTACCATTATATGTCACAATGTAGTATCTTGAATCTCCTTTCAGAAGTAGCAAGAACTCTCGATCGTTTGTCCCACTCACGCTGCCGCTAACGATCTCACAAATACCTTATAAACAATTATAAAAAAAGAAGTTCTGAAACTTTACTAGTTAAAAAAACACGTTTTAATTATTAGATTCTGGTCGCCAGAAAAAGAAAACATTTTGAAAAAAACAAGGTGATCGAAAGTGTATGGCTAGGGTTATACCAGTCTGTTTGTGTCATTTCGTTCACTGTAATTTGTTAACACAAAATTCTGTTTAAAAAAGGCAAGAATTGGTTTACCTGCATTAATGCTTGTATCGAGATCTTAAAGTTGCATGGCCCAATTTTTTCAGAAATAATTTTTTTTTAAATAGTTTTTTTTCTCTGAACGAATTTTTACAGACCATGCCGTTTCAAAAACAAACGACATACAAAAACTTTCACATATGCCACGGACAGTGCAAAAAATATATGTCACATGAAAAATTATTTGCACATGGCTACTGCACGTGAGATAATGTCGGGAAAACCGACAATGATTCACTTTTAGTTTTCAATTATTTACCAATTATCACTGGCGGATTTTTGTGTGCAATACCTTAAGTGAAAAACTAATAACTTTCTTGAATCTATAATAGTAGAAATTAAAAATTAAAATTACTGATTCCAGTAATTTATAATCCACTAATTCAGTGCCATAAAAATCAACAGCATGTTTAGTTGCTCTGGTGTTTCTGAGCAGCAGAGTGTGGGTTCAAGTCCCGTTCATGAAACCGATATTGCTTCATCCTTCGGATAGGACGTAAAGCCACAGGTCCTGTGTTGTGTAATGCACTTTTACAGAACCCATTACAGTTATCGTAAAGAGAAGGGGCTTTTTACCGGTGTTTTTGGCATGGTCTGGGCAGCAGTATGTGCCACCTCACCTTGTATCTCCTTCAAAGTGTTGTATTATGGTTGCTTCAGCTCATGGAATCAATCTCCACCAGATTTTATAATTTAAAGCCTGGATTGTCATTCATGACAATATAATAAATATACACCGTTATTATTTCACACTTACTTTCTGTTTTGTTTAAAACACTACAAACTCCTCTTCCATCGTGATCCAGCAATTCTTGAAAATCTAACATCATGCCTGAGGCAAAAAAAAATAGAAAGAAAATAATTGATTTGATGATGGGCCACATCTAAGAAGATTAATATGTAGATAATACCTTGAATGCTCTCGGTAAATGGTTCTCTAGTTGTACTTGACCTCTCAATCTAAAGCCCATCAAAGTTAGGAATTTCGTGGAGGGATTTGAGAAGTAACATACCTGACTGGACATGAGCAGCGAAGACATTTTGTTTGTCGTCAGATTTCCCTAGAGCTAGTATATACACTTCAGCATTTCTGCTCTGAGTCGGCGCCATCAACCATTGATAGCATCGAGCCGGGCTATTCCTTAACATCCCCGCAGGCATGGTCGTACCCTGGTGCTGCCCAAACGCCTCGTACAAACCGCTGACTGAGTTGAAGAGAATCCGGTCTGGAAGTGTTAAGACCTGCTTGATGAGGAGACCACCAACCGGAAGGCTGGCGCATATGTTATCATCCTCATCTGGTAGAGAAATCTGTAAGAGAAAAATAAATTACTAATTGTAAAAGTTATATTGGATTTCTCATTGGATTGATGATTACATAATTACAGATTCTTGTCTTTCAAGCACAATGACAAAAGGATTGACGAATTAAAAAAAAAAATAACAAAAAACACAGTAAAAAAAAGTTAAAAATTAAAATCAATACTAACTCTTGTGTTTAAGTGGCACACAACAGTGGCACACAACAAACATTTTCCATTGGTGGGAGGTTTGTTAGGCATGGGCAAAAAAAAGAGTTAGCACCGTAAAAAAAAGAAGAAGCATGTTTTAATTGTTTTCTTCTAAATTCCAACGTAAAATAAACAGTATAATTGTTTTTTAGAAAAGTTTCTACATTAAACTCAAGTTCATGTAACAAGTATGAATATAAAATAACTTAAAAAGCAATACTTTTCCATGTTTTTTTTCTTTGTGATTACAAAACTTGTTTTGCGACTACATGGTGGAACAAGTTGTTATGGAAAGGTCACACCCTTTCCCCCGCACCCCCACAACCCCATTAAAAAAAAACCCCACTCATTTACCCGGAGGGCCTCAAATGATGTCAACTCCTCATTACTGAGAATCACAGCTGATGAGTCTGGCATCCCAGCACCAAAGACATACGTAGGTGTACCGCCGGCGATTGCATTGATTAGGTACGGCCTTCCTACCAGCAGCTCCCTGGAGATGTTTGCCATAGGTACCCTAGTACCTAGGATACTGGTGGAGTCTTGGCTGCCGGTCGCTAGAACCTCATGGAAACCATCTAGGCTGACGACATGCCTACAAGGATTGTAATCGTCAATCAAAGTCACCGCTATTATTTGAAATTAAAAGCAGGAGTGAGATTGTATGAAACTGAGTAATCCTGAAAATTGATAAAAGTTGTTCTCTCGGTGTGGAGATAAAGCCTGCAAAATTGCAAGACACATGCATTTTAGAGATTTACAGACTCTATATTATTTCAATTTGATATCTGAAGGTTTGGTCAAAACAAGGGCCGAGTCTTTCTCCTCTGCGAAGACAATTTGGCATTGATCAGTGAAAAATCCTGACAGATCACGAACCTGTGGTAAAGGCAATCTAATTTTCAGACTGTGTATTTATAACGCATTTGTATTGGTAAAAGAGCACCATGTGACCTTAAAATGACCTTTGTGAAAGTTCAAGTTGTAACCAAAAATATGAAGTTTGGAAAGTCAGCTTTGAATCTGTGTACTATGCTTGGACTACTGCCATTGTTTCTAGAAAGTTATTTGCAATATCTCAAAAAAGGTAGTGGTTACATCTAAATGAAATGCATGGCATTACAAATATAATTAATATGGGGCACTGCTACGGTTCATCAGAATTGTAAATATAATGGTTGAACGATATTACGAATTCTTCCGAAAAATTACTTTAAATTTTTTTTTGATTAAGTTAAAATTTTTGAAGGTTGTGGGAAGGCACATTTCTAAATACATGCTTTTTACTTTTCTTCCCCCCCTTTTTTTCTAAACTTATTTTAGGATGAAAAGTAATAAAAATAACACTGTTTCAGCCCCACCAGGATTAAGTGGCAACGTGCCCCTGGTGACAGTTGATTTGGGTCGATTACCCAAATGTAGCCCTCACCTTGAAGTGGCCGTCTAGTCCTGTTTATGATTAGCTTTTTAACTTTAAATATGTAACTTAATAAACCACAAAGGAAACTGACTGGGTAAATTTTATATAATTTGGGTTTGAAAAAGAAAAATTGACTGGAGCGGGACTTGAACCAACGACCTGATTAACGTACCAGCACTCTACCAACTGAGCTGTCCAGCCCTATGTTGGCGGTCTCCCTATTAGTCAATATCTTTGTTCAGGGGTGCCAGACAGAAGCCATACATGTATGTTTTTTTATTGTATGTTTTTTATAACATTGTTTTTAAATTGTTAAGCACCCAGGATTATGTTTCATGGGCTGACGTTATATAAATGTTTATTATTATAATGTAGAAATGAAAATCTAGGAAGTATTTATTACCTTATTGGCTCAACATCATAGCCTGAGTTTCCAGTCGTCACATATATTGGTATCACTCTAGTGTGGCTGTTAAATGGCAGAGGCAATAGCCAGGCTGGATTGCTTAAAACAGCCGATGGATTACTACCATTGGCATTGACCAGAGCGCCTCGCAGGGTGTATTCTAAAACATCTGAGTGACTTTCTTCAAAAGACTGCTCAGAGTAAGTCAAAGTTACTGTGGGATTTATACCCGATGCTGCCACTGTTCTGCCAATGCTAGGTGATGGATGACCATTGCAGTATACTTGGAGATATAACAAATAGGGATAGGACAAATATTCCTGCATGGGAAGTGGACAACAAAAGGAAAAATTGAAAGCATTCCAAAAATATTCTAACGAGGCCAGACAGTACCTGGTATTCGGTATCAATTCAAAGTAATCCATGTGTTTTGGGGTGTGTTCTTTTAATAAGTCATAGTACAAAAAAAAGTTTCCTTATTAAAAATAAAGCAATATGTTTTGTAGACTTCTGTGAAAGCAAGTTCCTTTAAAGGGAAAACTTGAATTTCAGAAAATCAACGAAACAAAACTAAACTACCAACATTTATTCAAATCTTAAAGTTCTAGGAAAAAAAAAAGTTAAGCTTCTAATGATAGGCCTATAGTGTATTTGACAGCTAAGCATGAGTTAATTTGAGCTTTCCCATCTTTTTAAATTCGATTCTTTACTTAGCATCGAAAACTGCTAAATTCCTATTAAAATTATGGTTTTTTGAAATTATAAAAATGTATCCCTATTCAAATAACCATTCATCATTTTTATTCCTACATAGAATTTGGCTTCTTTGGGATTCTTACTTGTTAATTATTAAATATATATATTTTTTTAAAGCATCAAAGCAAAAACAAATTTTTAGGTTTCTATTTTAACATTGTTGTCCAAGCAGCAGTGCCTGAAAGGCTGTTTGTTAAAGAAAATACATTCAGTATTATGCAGTAATATGGTTCTTATGTAGCATGCATATTAGCTAGATTAAGACGCTTTAAAAGAAATATAACTCCTTTTCATCAGGCATACTTAGACCAATCCTCAAACTTTATAAACTCCGCGGGGAGCATACAACCCCAAGCTGCTTTTAATAACTAACGCTGAGGGGTTAATCCAACACAATACTATCTCAGCCCTCGCAGGTTCCCATTTATACACCTGGATTAAGAGAAGCAATTATGGTTTTAAAAGTGCCTTGATCAGGGACGCATGATCATGACTGGGAATCGAACCCAGATTCTGATGATCCAGCCGTCAGAACTTGAGTCCGATACACTCCACTGCTGTTAAGCCACGACATGCCATGTTTCTTAGAATAGAGGAGGTTGACAAAAATATTGTAGTGGACACAGGGCTCGAAATTGACACCGAGGCCAGTGATTTTAGTGTTGGGCCAGTAAACTTATGACCGTACAAGTCCGGCGGTCTTGTGTTTTTGAATATAAACACGTCACTGTATTTTTTAATTAAACTGATTAATTGAGTATTGAAGTATTACCCACAAGAAAAACTTGATAAATCTTCTCTTAGTGCTTGGTACAAAAAACAGCTCAAATGTTAAATTGTGTAGAGTGTTCTTCTCATTTTGATTCCGGACTTGTAACAAATTTTGTGGTCCAGTAAAAGTTTTGAGCTACAAGCCTTGCAGTCTGGTGGATTTTTCCCCCAAATTTGAGCCCTGGGACAATACGAAAAAAAAGTATTTACCAGAGGATCCTAGATAAATACTCCTGCCCTGCTGCATTATCTTTTAAATTCTGTCTGTAGGTGAATTTTTGTGCCTAAACACAAAACAAACTGCCTCGTCATAATCATAGCAGGCCTGTGGCCGTACATGGAATTTTCAAACTCTCACCTAGTTACACCACGCGCACACACGCTGGCCATATCAGATCTATGGCCAGCGTGCATGCCCACTAACTTGGATGACAATTCATAATTCCATGTACAGCCACAGGCCTGCTATGATCACGACGCCGACAAACCCCCTGTAATTGAGATGACCTAGGAATCTTACCATTGCCTCCATGTTGGCGACAGAAATATTGCTTAAGAACTCTGACGTTGATACTAGTGGTTGTCTGTCCTGTACGAAGGCAGTCCTTGTGAATGGTTTGTCTTGTCTGGTTACTTCAACATGCCACTGGCACACTGCTAACGCATAGTCCATTAAAAGACTTGCAATTGCAACAAATATGAGTGTCATATTCCAGCTAAATGAAAGCAAAAACAAACGCTAACAAACATTTTTTTTATAAACATTGAAAAGTTAGTATCTCATACAGGGTGCCAAGGCTCAAATATTAATAAAGGCTGAAGAGAAATCATGGAATGACAGCTGTTAATTTTGTTTATCTTATCAAATGTCATGACAACAAGAAATCTTGTTGTTAATTATTTTTAGTTGTTTTATTTAAAATAAATGTTTATATTGCCTATATTTCATCATTTAACATTTTTAACAGCAACTCTCAGTCCTACTGAACTCATTCTCTAAAGTCTAAGTACTCATAGGAATATGTTAATTGTCCTGTTTAACATTTTTAAAGTCTAAGGCCCGCGCTAAATGTCGCACTTTTGCCGTGTCGAACTCAAATGATTTTCCCACGGCAAAAATGCGGCAATTAAAATGAATCGGTGACAAAAACTAAATTTAGTAAAATAGTTTGCCGCACTTTAAGTGTTTCAAAATGGTGGTGCGGGAGAACATTTCTAGTAAAGAGTCATGTTTTTATGATGGCAATTCAAATCGAGCTGTGACAATATTAATGACAACTTCATAATGATAGCGTTCCCCACCTTAAATGTTTCCTTATTATTAGTATTACCATTGTTGGAAAGCTGCATTCTGGTCAAACACGACCGAAGTCTTTCTACAATTTAGCCTAGCCCTATGTATTGTTAGGATTAATACAATACTAAATAATACTATATTAATAAATATGGCCTATCAAATCAAAAATAGCCAGCAGCGCCACCCGGCACCACCTGCACTCCACCAGCAAAAAAATGCAAATAAAAACGACTTCGAGAAACACTCTGCAGTCTATGACACTCACTGACACCGTGACACTGACACAATGAGTGTAAAGTTTTAGTGCTATGCTAACGACTGTGTGACATTCCTGTTATTAAAATGTACATAACAGACTTAAAAGTATCGCAGTCGTTGCCTTAAGACTACGTAGGCCTACATTGTATTGCTATTCTCGTCAATTGCCTATTCATTTTTCATCAATACATTTACTTACCATTAATATGAGCGTCTATTAGGACTTTATGCAGCATTCAAACATTAAAAAAACATTCTGCAGGAATCGTAGATATCTCTTGAGTCTTGAATTCTCAACTTAGCTTAATTATCGATGATATTAATACAATACAATCCGTGTGAAACGTGTTTCGTATACACAAACATCATGACATTTTTTTAATGAAAAAAAAAGTACTACGCACGCCGTAACAATCAAGCAAAGTTGTATGCCTTCTTGTGATTGGTTGACTGTTGTGTGTGCGAGTGTTTGTTGACGTACACTCTACTCCAGTAATATTTTAGCAACGCTTGTATTATTGTAGGTTTTTCCATCCATGCATTACCCAACATTTTGCAAAGATAAACTTTTGGGGGTGGCAGTTTCATTTGTGGAAGGGTGGGGGGGGGGGGGGGGGGGGGGGGGGGGGGTCATACAACATCCCAGTGTGATTTACCAGGATGAAGGTCGGCAATTACAGCTTCATGCTTGTCATTAAATTATGAGTAGATGAAAAACAAGTTTAGGCCATGTCCGAATTGCACCAATTGGGACAAGGGAAACTGTGCGAGAATGTAGCAGGTCCACGTCCAGATGCAATTGAAATGTACAACAAAGATTGCATGGCATGATTTTTATGTGCAACAACTTATCAATAGCAACATAAGTGTCAAATTGTTACAGTTGAAACATCCTGGCGCAACATAAAATTCAACAACACATAAGAAAGACCCCCAGAAAAAAAAAACGTTGACTGCAGTTTTCTAAGTGATTTATTGTACCTTATGAATACACAATCAAATAAATTGTACAAAATAGTTATTTCCTTCCAATTCAAAGTGTACACATACCTAAAATGTTTACTTCAGTCAGTGTTGCAGTAGAGACCATTCATTGCCATATTATTTATGATTTTTTTTGTCTCACAATTGTTTTGACACATACTGGTTTTTTTAAGTGTAGATTTTTTCTCAAGATAAGAATTAGCCCTTTTCATGAATTATGCTGAATACATTCATGCCTGCAGACAGACACTCTGTTGGCAAACACCATAAACTTGAGCACTAGGCAGACGCACAAATGCATCACGCCACCATAAGCCCCACACAAAAAAGAGCGATGTTCTCATTTACCAATCAGTGCACAAGCGGCATATTCAATTTACAAATTTCATGGGAAGGATCTGTGCAGAAACATTGTTTATATGTAGATGTGACATTGTGGGTAACGTTTGAAAATGTAATTTCAGTACATGACCTTGAATCACCTTTACTTTTACTTTTATGATGGAAGTATGCCAAATCGTGTGGCCATTTGAATTGCAGCTGCTATTGGCATTTTGGTACAAACTAGTTGCCGTTGCTAAGGTAAATAAATGATTCAAGTATTTTTTTGGGGGGGGGGTTTTAGTAAAAAAAAAATAAAAAAATCACATGGATCAAAGGTTGTCAGGCAAAAACAATTTCTTGAACATTCTAGTTAGCAGCTATTATCTGGGTTAAAATGCATTTCATATTAAGGGCTTACCTTTAGCACTAGCCCAGTGTACATTGTCTAGTAAAAACTGCTATGAGCAAGTGAACAGCAATTCTCAACTTGCCCTGTCGACTAAAAACTGTGTGACCTACTCGTTCAAAACGCTCTCACTTTGCAGATGTGAGTAATATATTTTTAAAATGTAAAACAAAATTGTTTGAGTGTGTGATACTGAATTCAACTTTATTTGGCCATTAAACCAGTTTTGATCACTACTGTAAACACATCAAAAAGATACATAACATTTATGAGAAAACATTTTGAAAACCTTGGCTTCTAGAACTTCCTGAGGCAAGTAAAACGCATAGTTTACTAGCCCGGTGGGCTATTTTACAAACAAACGTAAGTGCAAGGCCTGATACTTTATGACTCTTAGAACCCTTCAATACACAGGTACCACATATTGCCACAAAGTACCGTACTCTTACTATTTGGCTAGTTGGGTGCACAAGATTCTTCTGTTTGTACAGCTGGTATTATCAGGAAACCCCATGGCTTGTGTACTGTGGACTTAGTCTCCACAGTCTCCTGTGGTATTTTGTAGCAAGAACCAGTTGGGCAGGAGAGTGCACCGATACTGATAGTAAAAGGGGTTTTATAGTCAGTTGTTTAATTTGCTCAGTACAAACCCCTGTACAAACAATACATCAGAAAGTTGCCATTTTGGCAAAATTTCATAAAGCTGTTGTCTGGAAAAGGCACCGATTGCCACAATATCTTTCCATAGCATTTCAGCTGGTAACATTTTCTTGCTTGTCAATATTTCAAGTCTTTTACTCTGAAGCACCTGCCACTAGTAGAAACCCAAAGGTGTACATTTTTGAAATGAACTTTTGAACTCAGCTACATGCGCTGTTATATTTTGATGTTTTATCTGGAGATTAATTTTAGTGTGAGAGACAGGGCTTGACATACCCACTGGACCACTTGCCAGTAGTAATCTCGTCAGTAACCTCAATACCAAATCAGCCTGCAGTCTGGAGTTTTCCAAACACACAACCTCGATAAATTGACTGATTTACACCTAAGCTTTTCAATTCCAAACCTACTCCTACAAGTCAAGCAAAAAAAAAAAAAAAAAAAAAAAAAAAAAAATGTGTTCGGTGTTGTAGAAATATTTCTGGTCCGGTAAAAGTTTTGAGTAACAAGACCTGTGCCCAATTTCATAGAGCTGCTTAAGCCGAAAATAATGTTTATAATTTTTCTGCTTGCCAAAACTAAGCAGGATATCAGTTACATTTTGCACATGTAGAGTGGTATTTTAGCTGGTAGCCTTAATATGGTAAACATTATTGTGTTGTGCTAAGCAACTTTTAATTGCTAAAAGTAGCTCTAGGAAATGGGCCCTGTGGTTTAATGGAGATTGTCTTGAAATTCAAGCTCTGGAAATGCCTAAATTTCCAGGCACCCTGATGGGCAATGTGGAATATGTCACTGCTATCAGGTGTTTAGAAAATCCATTCCCAGTGTTTTCTTCCACATAGTGAGGGAGAGATGCTTTCCAGCCCCCCCCCCCCCGCCCCACCCCTAATATGACATGGCTGGGTACGCCACTAATTGTAGTTAGCCAACAATCAGTCAGCATTCCCCAATGTCTGGCATTAAACTCTACAGACGTCAGGGTTCACAACAATCTGTGTCTCAGCCCACATTGTTCTACGTTCTATTCCATGAGCTTCCAGGCAGTCGAGGAGCTATCAGAAATCATGATGGTTGGTATGTCACCAGTACCAGTGTTTCAGCCCATGCTACAATAGTTAAAGAACGCTGACTCTGCACAGCAGGCCACTACCACTGCCATCAAGACGAATCGGCTAACAAGTTCATCCTCTTGGAACCAAAACATGGTACTACTTGAAGATATAATAGTTTAAAGCGTCTCCGAGTTTTAAAACAAAAACCTCATAAAAGACAGGAATGTCTGGGGAACTTGCGGCCAGGAAGTTACACCACCAACTGTCTCTATCAGGAATGGTGAGGGTCGACAGATGTCGAAATGGGCGAAGATGATGATGAAGTCCATGCTTCATTAGTGTTTCAACCCTGGAATTCACCTCCAGAGGGTCAGAGAATCCAGTTCGTCCGATCCTGCTAATAATAGTCACTGTGGCGTATATCTTCAGTTCACTGAGGGTGCTCCATCCATTCCTAGCACTCCACACCATACCGATCAAAGTTCCTGAAGATAATGCCCAGCTGCAAGTGGACTTTTCCCATCGCCGAAGTGCTCAAGGCATACCGTTCTGCACTGTGCACCAGGTCAGGATTGCGTAGCTGGGGGGCTCCTCCGATGAAGAACTGTGATATCTGCTCTCTGGAGGTGCCTGTGGGACGCCATGTAACACATTCAATGTTGTGAGTGCCTGGGGATGTAGGCAGATGGCAGAAGCCGTACCCATAGAGCTCGTTGCGTCCGTAGTCATCCTGATGGTACACCTCAAATTTCAGCTTCGGCCATCCTAATATAATATTGGAATTGAATTTAAGAAAGCAAAACAATTTTCTAATTAAATTTAAACTTTCCTGAACAGTGCCATAAACCTAGACAATGTTAATGCCTCACTATACATTATTTCCCCAATAATTTTAATTGTCCATGTTAATCAAATTTTTTATGAAATTGTCGTCAGTGTAAACCCAATAGCTTTTAGTACCTGGCCTTTTTGTTCGGTGAATAAAACCAAAAATGAAATGAAAAGACAGATTGGTAAGCTGCACTATTAAACCAGTTAGATTTCTTCAGACAAATTTTACTTCGTTTAAAAACTGATTGTAAGCAACTAATGTAAGCAACTAATTGGCTCTATACATGTATGTCCATTAAGTATAAAATTTATCCATCACACAGGATGGACAAAATAGCCTTCCGTGTTTTCAGATGGACCATATTGTATTTCAATGTTCCATGAAACCCTCATAAAAATATATATATATATTTGAAGCCCATTGGTTTTTTAGGTATTTAAAAACAATAACAAAGCAAAGGCACTGTTTCAATTTTAGTGGTGCTTATAAACAAATATATATTAATTTTTGTTCCTTAAACCGTAGATGCTTTGTGAAAATATAAATACTGACAGGTTTTTATAGATGAGTGTTTCCTGTGAGAATTGGAAAAAAACACCGAGCAATCTCTTTAGCAAACAACTAGGGAAAAAGCCTGGTTTGCCTTTTGCTTTTTAGTGACTGGGTAGGAGGACCAGCTAGCTTTAGTTCACTAATAATAATAATAATAATAATAAACCATTCTTATATAGCGCATATCACCGTG
>CM021526.1:3603331-3613707 GCA_010994315.2 Pisaster ochraceus | reverse complement strand
CACCAGAGCTTGAGTCCAGTGATCTTATCCGCTCGGCCACGACACGCCACAAGTCCATCCACTAGTCCATCAGCTTTTTTTACTAGACCATATTTCAAATGAAATAGGGATACTTTTTAACTCTGAACAACTTGGAGGGATTTTTGACTGGTCCTCTTGTGTTCTAGCTGGCATTTGGCCAGGGGACTACTGTTGAGGGAGAAGGCTGAAAGGGTCATGCAAACTATTGGGGTAAAAACTCCCTAATTTCCGCGACAGTAGAATAAGATTCTTGACCTACCCTGAAGACCTTTGGTGGCAAAATGAATGTCGATGGGGTGACTCCACGCAGCAAAAGCCTCATTCTGAGGGAGGTCTACCTGGGTCTGCCCCTCCCTAGCTCCAGCTATTACCTTCCATGCACCGCCTAAAGAGAAATAGAAGGAATGAGATGTACTCATTGTTTCACTGCAAAGCCTTGATTTACAAAAGTATGAAAAGTGGTTTTTAGAATGGCAAAAGATGAAAGTTTACACTAGGAGTACAAATCCATGGACTAAACCTTGGGGGGGAGGGGCCTTGTAAATGTTGGGCAGACTGCGACACCAGAGGCTAGGCTAAACTGACACAAGGTAAACAGAAAGCCTTGGGCAGGCGCAACTGAAGTCCCTTCGGTGCAGGTGCCCAGTCGGCAGTGCCCTCGGACTGGGTGAGTGTTCGAGGATTATTGAAACTTACCAGCATGTATTCCCCATTTACAAAATAGACTATGGTTTGGAAATCCACTTGCCCCGATGATCTCACCAATAACGTGAACTTCAGCCATGCTGTCTTGCTCATCACATCATAAGGT
Organism: Pisaster ochraceus; assembly: GCA_010994315.2. NCBI lineage: Eukaryota > Metazoa > Echinodermata > Asteroidea > Forcipulatida > Asteriidae > Pisaster > Pisaster ochraceus. The sequence goes on along the minus strand of CM021526.1, from coordinate 3,612,875 downwards.
GAAAATGCTCTGTCCAGAAAGGAAAAAATAGATGATATGAAGATATTACTCTAAAAACTTACTTGGGAATTAGGCCCCTCAGATTCCGGGGCTCAAATTCGGGGAGAGAATCCACAATACCACTGCACCGTCACAGACTAGACCCACTAACTAGTACACTGTACTCCTTTCATGCCCTAGCATAGAATTAGATAGACCACAGGACTTTTAGCTCAACAATTTTCTTGGACCATAATTTTTTGTGCGGCAGTGCACCATCTAATTCTACCTCAATGAGTTGTTACGGACATGTCACAGTTTGTACCATCTGATTTCTTTTGGAATTCCTTTCAGTCACATTATTGCTGAGATGAACATTCCTAGTTTAGCTGTTCCTTTCTGTTGGATTGTTCTCGGCTGGCTGAATTCCTAAGTTCTTTCATTACTTTAGCAAGTGGTCGCATTTGATTTAATTCTAATGTGCATATATAAGGCATTGTATGCCTACGCTGCAGCCTCCTTCGACTCAGACTCGGGATGGGATGCTGACCGGACGCCACACCACGGGAATTGACGGCGCTACTACCACTGGCAGGACGACACTTGGGCATGGTCGCAGGCTCCATGCTGTGCTCTGAGTGGGGGCTTGGTCTGACGAAATGTCTCGCTGTGAACTGAAGGCTACCCACTACCCCGCTCCGTGTGACTGTGTGGTTGGCGCCAGACTCCCCATTACCGAGACCCAAGTTGTTTGAGCAGGCGGCATTTATTAACGGTATAGTTCAATCTCTAATTTGGCCAAATATTAATATTCATTTATGTATACCAAGTCGCTTTAATTCATGCTTTTCATTATTTACTGATTGCAAGTTTCCTTGATTCACCTTTGCTGTTTGTAAATAAATTCATATATTTTGTTATTATATTTTTGTATAATTATGACTAAGATTATTACCATGATTACACTACAGTAATGACGCGTGGACCTCCCACCCTGTACCCATATGATTTGTTTGTTGCTGGTTTTCCCTTTCATTTTTTATTTCATCATCATTTAGTTATTCCCATTTTTTGTAACTTCGCTGTCGTGCAAACCGCCTCAGTTGGTGAAACCCCAAATGAGTTGGTCGTACGTAACATGGGGAGAGGAGTGCACACAGTCACGGCCCCTTCCTGGGAGAAGGTCGACTTGTCCAAAAACCCCACCCAACGACACATACAATTTTGACATACATAGTCTTTATCTTAAAATCTACTGACTGTCTTTATAAAAATGTCTCGTAGATTATTTAGAGAACTAAATAGAACGAATCCCTGGCCTACTTACCAACATACAAACTTTGGTATTTGGCTGCATTTCTCTGATCATGGACCTGAACAAAGTAATGGCTAACAAAAAGAGTTTTACCTTCCGACTACTGTCGTCGCGACGTTTAGGCAGAGATGTAAACAATTTCAGTAGCTAGCTAGGTCATCATAATTCCGCGACATAAAGCACGCCCTCTATAGGTTGACTTACGCGCGCCTCGAAGTGTGACGTCAGATGTTCGGGCTATTCAGTGTTGCCACTGCTTGTGGGAATTTTCCCCAAATCTTGGGAAATTAATAGGCTTACACATCTTGGGAACTTGGGGAGAAACCACAGAAAGGCAAAATCTTGGGAATTATCGCTCATGTGTCACAATTTTTGTTTTTTAAGCTTTTTTTCTTTTTTTTCTTTTTAGAAAACGATAAACAAAAGAGAGGATTATTTTCAAATGAGGCACTCCACGGTGCACTACGTGCACGCACTATATTATGGTGTTCCATGTGCCACCTTTTTCCAAAAAAAGATTTCCGTCGCTTTTTTTTCCTCGCATTTTTTTAACGTGACTCCCACGTGACGAGGAAGTTAAACTTTGACCTGCAGCTTCAAGAAAATTCACAATCATCCAAATTTGCTTCATCCACAATCTAAAAGGGGGTCCGGAATCTTAAATTCCAAAAATGTCAGTCATGAAGTTTGGTCTGATGTTCTGACTGTAATAAATGAAAAGGTTTTAGCGAGTGTACTTGTGTGTGGAAGTTTTGCAATCGCTATTTCCCCATGGAGAACAGTTCCCTGAAAACTTGGGGCTATCAGGCCTAGTTATGAAAGACGAAAAATGTATTTTATCGTTTTCCCACTTACAAAGCCCAGAGCTACCCAGATCTAACCTACCTTCTGACCTAACCCTCTGATAAGTAATACCATCTGTTCAGTTGCCTTTTCTTTGTAGCACTGGTTTGCTTGTGATGCCTTGGCGGGCATTGCAGAGTTGGCAAGAAAACACAAAAACCTCCGCCCCACACCTTCCAGGCAAACTGACTCCTCGAAATGGGAGAGATACGCTCCTTTTAAAGAAGTTGCTTAGATAACAAAACAAAACAAATATAAAATGAAATTAACAAGACTTGCAAGTATTGATCATTAAACAAATAAATGCAAATTATTCAAAATAATTCCCGGTAATCTAGGAAAGCTAGCTACAAATGTATAGTGTAGACTGTTTCATAACCCGTATTTACTTTACTGCTGACTGGTTATTGTCGCCGCCCCAAAAAACAAATGCGACGGGGAAAAAATGCGACGCAAAAAAAAAAAAAAATAAATAAATGCGACGGGGAAAAAAATGCGACGAAAACGAAATGCGACGGAAAAAAATTCTGGGAAAAGGGGGCACATGGAACATCATACTATATGCATGTAGCCAAGTAGTACATACTGCGCAGTGTGTGCGTGGCTGCAAGCGCTTGTACGTACACATACCATAGATATATTCTTTATCTATAACACATGCAATTGCAATGTGCTGCTCCCTTAGTAATTTGGGCATGCGCAAACAAGTTATTCGTGTTGTCGTATGCATAAGAACCAAGACTCAAAATTGAAATTATTGCACATTTTGTGACATTTTGAATATTGTAACAATAATTTCTTTGACAAACTTATGCAATTTTTTTGTGATTATAGGGGTTTTGTATGAATGTTTGTATGCTTTGGGAAATCTTGGTAAATTTCAGGTGGTCATCTTGGGGAAAAACATTTTTTTCAGAGTGGCAACACTGGTCTGGTTTATGTTTGCACGTTTAGTTATCAAATCGTGTTCAGATTACTCCCATTTGATATATTTAGTGTTTTTCCCAGCCCGTCCAACACCACCACCACACAACTACCAGATGTACCACGGCCACAACAGCTACTGTGTACCTCATTTTCCCTCATCCACGATGGTAGCAAGGTCGATGTCTGTGCGTCTGTGCTGGTTTTGATGTCTTTTGCGAATACTGAAGCGCGGCAATTGCTTATCTTTTAACAGTTGTATACATGTACTTCCTCATCGACTTAGTCTTCAGTCAAGGCTTCGCATCTCAATGTGTGCATTGCTTCACGACCAGCACACGTGTACTGGACGTTCTGCTTCGGTATAATTATTGATGGATGAACCATTCACACACTGAGCGCTCCGTCAATGTGCCCATGTCCTTTCCATAACAGGCATCAATTACATAAACAGACTGCACTGCTGAGTATATAGTAGTGCCGTACTATTCGGATGTCTACCTCGTGCAGTGCTGACGTCTTGCGCGTAGCTCTCGTGACCTGAACTCTACTTTCTGCATCCAATTAACAATGTTGATATAGTAGATAAGCAATGGCGCACTAGAAGTTATAGTTGTCAGTGAGTACATGGATTGTGTGAAGATACCATAATTGAAGCCTCCATTTCCATGCTCGACTTTGGAGACACAGAGTACAGAGGACGTTGGCCTACTCGGTACTTTTCTGCATATAGAGAAAGGTCTGGCTTCAACTGGATCGAGTGGGTGTGGAAAAAGTGATCACAGGCTAATTACCTTAATGAACTGATGTGTTGAAATTTGATCTTTACCATGGCTCGTAAAATCCCAAAGACCTTCAGAGTTTTCGTCCTCGGAACGTTGGCCTTTACCTCAGCAGCGTCTATATTTGTGATCGCCAGAAATGCTGCATCGCTGGATAGTTCTCGGCACTACATCGTGTACCAGCCACAAGAGAGCCACGAAAGTCATGCTTTGCCTACCGTATACATAGCGGTATCGCCCCCAGGAGTTGGTGGTGGTGGTGAGGAGGAGACCAAGGTAACGGAAATTCCTCTCACCAGTTTTCAGAAGTCCAGACAACCCCGTCTTTGTACTCCTCCCCCAACGAGGACAACCAAAGATACTCCAAGTGGTGTGAAAATTATTATCTTAGCATCGATGCGAACTGGATCTTCCTTCGTTGGGGAGATGTTCGGCCAAAATAGTGATATTTTCTACCTTTTTGAACCCGGCCTCCCCCTTCATAACATTCTCCATCAACGCGGTGCTGTATTTTTGCAGCCGCTTCACACTGATTTGTTGGAAAGAATTTATCAGTGTAATTTGACTGGTTATGAATATTATTCAAAGTGGTTATCGACGCAGGTTCCGGAAGAGTTGTTAAAGAAAGCCCCGAATATGTACAACGTGCTTTGCTCCAAGTCCAATATTTCGTCTGAGTTAAAGTGTGGGAAAGTGACACCTGACAGTTTTATGCGCACATGTATGGATTTAAACAAAGTTGCCATCAAATCAATTCGTATCTCTGACATTGGAAGTCTGTCGCCGTTGATCCAAGACAAGAAGGTCAACTTGAAAGTAATTCATCTCGTTCGTGATCCAAGAGGAATGATTGCTTCGCGGGTGCTCGCCATGAACAAAGTTAAGAATACGGCGGAAAAAATAGAAACATTTACGGACGACACGAGGGCAGCACTGCTCGATTACTGTTGGTACAATTTACACAACCAGGACGCGGGGACCAACCTGCCCAAGTTCCGTGACAACTATTTGCTCCTGAGGTACGAGGATGTCGCTTTGAATCCACACGAAGCGGCTCGCCGCATCTACAAGTTCACCGGTCTTGGTGCTGTTCCTGGGAACGTGTCCAGGTGGATTCACGAACACACGAGTGCTCACGTAGCCGGTACGTACTCCACCTCACGTGTGTCAAGTCAAGTCTACCAATCTTGGCGTTCTAGTCTCAGCTTTCCAGTTGTTAAGACCATTGAAGAAGTCGGGACCTGTGCTCAAATGATGCTAAGATTTGGATATCTCCCCGCTAAGGACCAAGAACATCTGACTAATCTAAACATCTCCCTTGTATCTGACAATCTGCCAGATGCCAAACGGGATATGTACGCTGTATGACAAACTTCATGTACAAACCATACTGCTGGGTTTAGTGTAAGAAAGGTCTATTTTTCTCACACCGTTTTGTTTTGACACTTGGTCTGCCCACTTTATGTACACTCCCGCCGCAAACAACAGAACTCCGACAGTCTCATTTAAATAATAACTATTATTTTTCTCAATGTAAGTATTTAACGAATGTTATACACGTATTTTAGTCGAGGAGGTGGCAGTTGACAAACTTGTGTTATATTTGACTTGGTTAGAGCCAACCCCATCAGGATAGCATGGAGGTAATATACATTAAAGCTAAAACTACGAACTCGCTTGTATAGTCAATTGTTGGATAATCTGGTTCCCCTTCCCTAGGGTAACAAACACCACGCCCACCTCCATACAAAAGAGAGATGGCAAGCGATATCAACAAAACTAGAAATGTGGTGTTTGTTGGACAACAAACGCCAAGTCGGGTTTCAGGAACTGAAGTCAGTAACATGGAGAATGGCTTATTTAACTGCTTGTAGGCTCATATCAGTTTTGCAGAAGAACCGTGCAAACATGTAGATGACATTTCCCATACACTTCCGGTTTGGACAGAAGCAATCTCAAATCAGGTCACCAGAACGATTATCAGAAGGCATGAATTATGTGGCATGATTCACTTATTCTAAACTTGAAAAAAAAATCATGCTGGAGATACAGCAGTAGTTTTGATTTTGACCTAATTGGGTATAAACGTCTCCGCAGTGTCGCCGTTCTTACGTCATCGTTCACAGTTTGGGCAAAATAGATTTCATCCACTGAAACCATGTTCAAAGTCCCTTTCCACTTTGGATCCAGATATCAAAAGGGCTCCATTTCATTGAAATTCCGGTTCAGACCAGTTGACAAGGTAAAACTGTCAACGCGAAATGTTTTGAATGTTCAAAGACCTTTCTGATGACAAATATTGTTAAAAATTTACTTTTTAATTAGCGCAATTTAAGATCTGGTGACGTCATCGCGAAATTGTGTTTCATGATCAACTAAAAATTCGTACGGATTAAGTATCAAGGTTTAAGTCAATTTGAACTAATGGAAAAAGTGTAAGAATCTTTTCGGAAAAGTTTTCGTGACAATAAGAACACATGCACATAATTATATTATGTGTACATGTATTGCAAATTTGTCTTTAATCTGCCCTTTATTATTCTGTACGCTGTCTATTTGTGTAATTAAAAGAAATGAGGGAGACAGTGCGCTCAAGTATTTCAGAAATAGACGTGTATGTAAGGATGGAAATGGGACGACCGAGTGACGTTCGCCATTTTATAGGCATGGCCCTGGCAATTGTTTCACTGAGCTATAAGGACTATACCAGAAAGATAAGTTGATTATACAAACTAATGGCTGAGATATTTCTTGACAATTTTGTTTGATAAGAGGAGTTAGAGTTGATTGAATCATGTACCGATACATGTACCAATATTCTTGTCGGGTAAGTTAACAACAGTTGAGGGGAGTTGGTCATCAAAATGTTTGATTTAAAAAACAATTGTGTGTGGAAATGGTCGGAATTGTACCCAAGAGCTCAAATAGAATTTTGCCTCCACTTGCTTATTCCCAGGTACAACTTTGATATTCACGGAATGCATCCTCCCATGAATACAAAATATATTTAAGTTAATAACTAATTACAGGTGCAAAACAAACTAAATAGGTTGAATAAATTACGCAAATTAACTACAAGCGCAAAACAAACTACAGCGGGCGCTAGACTGTACAATGTTAGACGCTGGCGGCGCCGTGAAATGTAAACACATCGCCTGGTGCGTCTCGATCGCAAGTGCATCACGTTCATATACACAAGGAGAATTCGACAATAAATGTCTATTTACAAGGGCCTGGCAGCGAAGAAAACGAGTCTGGCTGGTCACATATGCGCTTGTGTACATTTTATGGAATGGGCACAATATAAATCAATAAATTATCTCAAAATGTTACTTTTTGGAATTACTCCTTATCCTTTTAGAGAGCTGTTCACGCACAAAGCACCCACAATGTGTTGTTTTTCAAACCCATAAAAATGCCTCTTTAATTAAATACAAACAGTGGAAAATATGGCCCGCCACTGTTAAAAAGCGCCCAATCCGTCCGTATGTGTTGTTACTCAAAACCACCCATAAAAATGCCTCTTTAATTAAATAAAAACAGTGGAAAATACGGCCCGCCATTGTTCAGAAGCGCCCAATCCGTCCGTATAGGCGACGTGCCAGATAGAGTACGGGACTTATTCTCCGATGCCACACAATCTGTTACTCTCTCCTTGCTGAAACTGAAAGCATACACTATGCTGAAATGAATTAATGAAGTCATTAAAGGATGCAGAAGGTGTTTTTTAATTGACTCCTATATAATTATGTTCTTGCTGTTACGATTCTTGTTTCAAAGACAGAGTAGACTACCGTACAAGATTGGTAATTAATTATATAACCGTGTGGCAAATTCCATCGTTATACAGGTTGTTGGGCACAATTAGAGGGTCGTCTAGAAACACGACTATTCAAATTTGTGTACACATTGTTTGTGTCTTTAAAGCCCACCTCCTGTTAATTGTTGTATTAAAAAGTTGTATCAAACTTGGAACAAATACCATGTAAATCTTTCACAATTCAGTACGTTCACCCTTGCTCAGTCAAAATTTGCTCCCCTTATTTTTACTTCCATGAGCATGGGGATTGTACATAGGTGTGTTCTCCCCACCCTCACCCTCCCCTGTGGTGGGGCAGTAGGTGACAGCATGAAGAAAAGGGGTGACAGGTGCTCATTTGCTCTTGAGTTGGCCACGGTACATTGCTCCGGGGTCGCTGTACTAACATCCTGCAACACCTGTGCCGTCGGGGTGATTTTGTCTTCTGTTTGCTATTGGTTATTGCGTTGCAATCCCAACAGATCAACATGGATCAACCGGGCCCGTTTGACCAGATCCTTCCGTCAAGCAGTTGCCCTAAGATGTGCCAGCTTGCTTCATGGAGGATGCTTAAACCACAGAGCAAGGACAGAGAATGCTTAAACCACCATACCAGTCGTAGGCCATAGAGCTTAGATTTTGATTCTGTGTTTTTGATAAAGCAAAATAAAGTACTTATCGTGCACTGGAAGGACGTGGTGTCGAAAAGTAGCTAAGGCTGCGCGTGCAATGTTAATTAATGGACTGTGTACAAAGTAGGTCTACTGTTGACGGAAACCAGCTGCGTTACTTTACACTTGTAATTACACGATATCTTCACACACGCCGCTTGATTACACTGATTACATAACGCTCTGTTAGCAAGAGGTGTGGTGACGTGAATATCGGTGGTGAATGGATGCTGCGGGGACGGAGTCTGCGGGGACAGATAAACAACACCGCTCGCGCTTTAGCCTTTATTGTTTACTGCTTGTGTGAGAGAGGTGGTTCAGAGTGTCTTTTTATCATTAGCCACCGTACACTGTACAACGGCTTTACATTTGTCATTTTATGGGCTACCGTACTGTTCTTAATTAAACTTGAACCTGTCTGCTCAATACGGGAGTTCTGCTTCAAGATTGGCACATCAGAACACTTTATTGCTCCATGGTTGAACTCGGTGGAACGTGCGATTACAAAAGATCACACCCGAGCCGATGGTCTTCAGAAACCAGGTGTAAAATGGCTCGCCAAATCTCAGCTTCTAACAATTGCAGAGTTTTCCTAGTTGGAGTGGCAGGCTTTTTATCAGCAGCATTGATATTTATGTTCGCCGGGAGTGATGCTTGGCTAGATGGTACAGTTTACCAACCTCAAATACGACAAGATGACTACGAGAGCATGGAACTCGACCGTATCAATGGACGTCACAATTATATGCCCACCGTATACCATTACCAGGCTGTGTCGGGAGTTGGTGACGAGGAGATCAAGGTGGCGGGACCAACGGCATTGCGAGACGACAAAGCTATTCCTCACACCGGTTTGCAGAAATCCGGACAACCCCGGCTTTGTACCCCTATTCCCAAACCCAGGACAACCAAAGATACTCCAAGTGGTGTAAAGATTATTATCTTAGCATCAATGCGAACTGGATCTTCCTTCGTTGGGGAGATGTTCGGCCAAAATAATGACATGTTCTACCTTTTTGAACCCGGCCTCTCCCTTCAAAACACTCTCCATCAACGCGGTGCTGTGTTCTTGCAGCCGCTTTACTCTGATTTGTTGGAAAAAATTTATCAGTGTAATTTGACTGGTTATGAATATTATTCAAAGTGGTTATCGAGGCAGTTTCCGGAACAGTTGTTGAAGAAAGCCCCGAATATGTACAACGTGCTTTGCTCCAAGTCCAATATTTCGTCT
>CM021526.1:3568938-3579705 GCA_010994315.2 Pisaster ochraceus | reverse complement strand
CTGCTGGCAACGGCGACGTAGCTGAAGTCACCTGATTCAGTTTATTTTTATAGTTCAAACATGTCGATATTGAGACAATAGTCTGGTGAACATCAGTTGAAATAGGACAGTTCCTTGCCTAAACGCTCTAGTGCTGTCATTTGGGCATTGGGTAAAACTATGTTTAAACTATTGACTAATTATGAGACTGTGCTGAAGGGGCTGTGTCGTCAATGATCAAAGGAGACCTGTGGCTGTACATGGATTTATGAACTCTCACCCAGTTACTGCATGCAAGTGCGGGCTCTTCATAGATATGATACGGAGGGAGGGAGCGGGCGTGTAGTAACTGGGTGAGAGTTTATGATTTCATGTACATACACAGGCCTGCTTTGCTCATGGTGACACAGCCTCCTTAAATACTTATGATTGTATAAAATGTTGTAAATAGTTTATGAAGGAATATTAGCCCAGGGCCCAGTTTCATAGAGCTGCTTTACGGCTGTATTTGTGCTTACTGTGCGAGTATCCATTTAACAGCCCTACTAACTGTAAGCACACAAAAAGGCACGCTAACCTTCTTGTGCTTACTGTATGAAAATGAATGACGTAAAAATGCAAATCCATGGTGAACGTGCAACTGTGAAATATGCTTACGCTTAAAGCAAACTTTTCTGCTATAGTTGGCACGGAAATTTGCTTACCGTTAAGCAGCGCTATGAAATTGGCCCCCGGATGGATGTCAGTGTTTGCTATGACGGCGGAATAATGCTGCACGCCGGTTAAGTGTTCCTGGCCAAATTACATGCCGCTGCTCGCCCCAGAATTCTGCGGTGTGAAGGGTGTGATTCTATGGGCCTTTAAAGGCAGGGTGTACTTTTGGTAATCACTCTACAAGTTGATGACCATAAAACTTACTTGGTAAGAAGCACTGGAGAGATGTTGATATTAATAAACATTGTTAGAAACGACACACTTTGAGGTAGTTTAGTTTTAGAGAAAGATGTAATTTTTCACCCCAAAAACTTTAATCTGAGAAAGGCTTCAGGCATGAAGCCTTTCTCATGAATCTGAAAGCAAACAATTCTGTGCAACGAGGGTGTTTTTTCTTTCATTATTTTCTTGCAACTTCGATGAACAATGGAGCCCAAACTTTCACGGGATTGTTATTTTATGCATAATGTTGGGATACAAACTGGTCTTTGACAATTACCCAAAGTATACCATGCCTTTAAGTACATTCCATGAACTTGGCCCCAGCATTAATTCATGACACTCAGAACCAATACAAAACCCACAAGATAAGCCCGTGTTGTAGCCAGCTGCAAATATCTTGACCTTGCCAAGTTCAATCTCTCACTGCATTCAAGTTATCCACCAAGTTGGTTAGCTACTGTAAATACAGATCATGTAACCTTTGTGTATAAAAAGAGTGACCCTGTACATTCCAGGGCCTTTCTGGCAGGCAAGATGCTACAACACTGGTCATATGGTAAATTCGACATTTTGTGTCATAATCTCCACAAAAATTCAAGAGTTACTGAGATGTGCCCCCTTTCTTCTTTTTTTCCAAAAGTTGTTAAAAATCAGACAGTGCAATCTCCATAAAATATAAAGGTTTTGTGTGCTCTTCTATTGTGTTGTGTACAGTTGTGCCTGCAGGAAGTCCAGGCTATGTGGCTAATTTTGTAAACAGTTGATCATCATGTAACCTGTGACATCAAATTAATGGTTATATATCACAACAATAAAACAATGAATGCATTCAAATAAAAAAAAGGACAAAGTAACCAACTGAAGTTGTATACAAGGTGCACATTTATTTTAATAGATTTGAACCACATTAACGTTTATTACTGGTATGATACAGCAAGGTGGTATCTAAACTCCAGTACATTATCGAATAACATTTTTTTTTTTCACCGTAATCTTTTTTTAATTATATTACCACATGAACAACAGGTCCACCACACAAGTACAGCTAGGAGCCATAGTAACCATCTAGCTATGTTTATTTTTGTTTTTTAAACATGGGATAAATAGCTTCATGTATTCTTGATTTATGCGAGGAGTAGTATTTAGCACGAGGCCGTGGGTGCACCACTATAAAAAACCAAACCCAAAAAACGTTCTCCCCCATCTGTGTAAATTTTATACTTGTGCGTTTAGTTTGAACCCAAGTTTCAAATATTGAAATGTTAACATCTTACACTTCTGAATGCTTAAGAGATGATCAACATATAAGCTCTTAAGACACAGTTCTCAAGTGGAAACTTGATGAAGAAATTAGTAATCGATTTGCACAGAAAAACATCCATTAAGTGGCTAAACTTTGATGGTTTAAAACAAGGCAGTTATTGTGGTCTAGTATCAACAACAACCACTCCCCATCCCCTTCATTTTAGTGAACAGGAGTGGAACTAGACAAATGCAAACAGACAAATCCTTTCAAGTCTAGAGTACACACATTTGGCGTGGGTTCTTAAAAAAAAGTACGTTTCTAGGCCTGTAAAAAAAAAGGTATGAAATGTACATTCATTTGAAATAAATAGTGGACACAACTGTCCAGATCAGGAAACGGTACATAAACTTAAAATGTTCAACCATTACACGGTTATGGTATACTTTATACAAAGCCCATCTACCAATATCTCTCATTAGCGAAGACCACTCAAATCATTCAGATTAAACTGTTCAGCAGTGATTTTGTTTACAACAAAAAAGAAGTTTTAACAAAGCACAGACTCGGGAGAGGGTTTCTAAAACGAAAGGAAATGCATCACATTTGCTTTTGCCTCGAACCTGTAAAATAAAAGAAGGTAATACAGAAAGACCACGGTGGTTCACTTCTAACACAAGTAAAATACTCTCAGAAAATATTGCCCCATTTGCAATAAACATTGCTGAAAAAAAAAAAAAAAAAAAATTACAGACCTCAGTTACCTAACTGAATATCCATTGTTTGTAAATATGATTAAACAATACCCAAAGTGCCCAATCCATGACGATGCTTGTCACAGAAATTTGCGCTTATGCTGTTTTAAGCGCAGAGCTCTGTGGTAAGCAGTGGTGTGAAATTGGGCAAGGGTTATATCTCTGACGGGGGAAGGTACAGTTTGATGACAACTGCCAACATCAATCATTTTTATAATTGCAGGAAAAGATATAACCGTGGAAAGATTTGACCAAACAAAAGTTAGACTTCAATTGCAAATAACGTCATGAGATTTGTCCTTTCCTGGGTCATGAGTGACCACTGCATTCATTCAAAGCGGTACATGCGAAGTTGGAACCAGCGCTAAGCACCATACACTTAAACATGTTTCAAGGGTACCAGTGTAATAGGTATAAGAAAAGTTTCTACACAAAGCGCTGCATGTTAAAATGCAAGTATAGATGAAATCGGCACAAACTTTAAAGATGACATTTCATAGAATGGTTAGTTAACTGGTCTAAAATAAAAGAGTCCTTCTTAACATTTAGTATCATCAGGGTCCAATTTCATGGCGCCACTTACCACAGCATTCAAGGCTTACGGCGCCCTGCAAAGCATGTGATTCTATGGGCCGTATTAAGCCCAGAATTCTCAGCAAGCAGAGCCATGACATTGGGACCAGGGGTGCATAAATCATGTTAAGAGAAGTGAGCAAGTCTTTTTTCACTGAAGCACACAACCCCAAACGATTACTTGTCCCATTTGTTTGGTATAAATAAATAGAGTACCGTTGGCTGTGTAATAAGGGTTGGGTACAAATACACTACAATTCTACTGAGAAATGTTACCAGGATGACCCAGTCTTTGTAAGGCCTTTGTAAAGGGCCACTACATTGACGAGTTGTCCGTCATGTCTTAAAGCGAACACTACCAGTGATTTAGTCACCTACAAAATAAATAAAACCGAACCAACCTTCTGATACAATTCTTAACAAAAATTGGAGTGAGTTTTTATTAACAAGCCACATCATGATTGATTCGAACGGAAAAAACGTGGTGCAATCAATGGATGCAGCATATTGCACAAGCCAGCCACACTCAATGACCGAACATCCTGCTGAATTTAACGATTGTACCATCCATGATTACTACTCCCGTCTTTTCTCAGTCGACTTAAAAACAATCTCTTTTTATCTTACAGTCAAAGCACACTTGGGGAATAAAGACAAAACAAACGCTAGACATAGTCTGAGTAAAACATAACTGTTTATAAATACAAAGAAAATTTATGATAAATAACTGTATAACAAAAAAAGGCAGCAACAAAGATAGTAAGCCATTTTTCGGAATGGACTTACATGATCAACATTCCACCCAGTACAATGGGATCCTTGTAATGACTGGAGCTCAATTTCATGGCCCTGCTTATCATGGAACTCTGCACTCACAGTCACCATTCTCTGTTTACTGCGATAGCCAAGAATGGTTAGCAACATGAAGTACGCACGTTCACCAGCGAAACAATCCTTGCTGCTATGTGAAATACACTTGCGCTAAGCATGGATTTGTCTGCATCTGTAAGCGCAGATTTCTCCATAAGCTGAGCCATGAATGTAGTCCAAGGGTCCCACTTCATGAAGCTGTTAAGCAAACATGTATGCTTAGCTGACCCCCCCCCCCCACCAAAAAAAGGCAGGGCACCAATCACACAATAAATATTTAATACATGGCTTTTTGGCAGTTTACCTGTTTCTGCTAAACCAAGCTTTCTAAATGTGGCCCAGGTGAGCTAACATCTTGGAAGACGGTCCCAATAAAAATGGATCTTTTAAATCTACGCAAGGGACAGCCCATCCTATCCATTAAGTATAAACAATTTTTTACAACCTAAAAGACTAAATTACATAACTGAATTTGTCCAAATTTATGGCTTGGGCTCTTCCTACTTTTTCTTTTGCAAAACTAAACAGAACATAATAATTTCATGATGCAGATAAAATGTTGGCATGAAGTTTTATCGTTGAGTATCTGCCCCCATTAAAAAAAAGCTTTAAAATAGAGACACAGAGAAATAAAAAAACACCGTTCACAACTTCGTTTTCTAAAAAAACTACCCAGACTCTACCTCAAGGCTAGATATTGGCAGTGTATGACCCAATTATAACAGACACCCCCCAAAAGAGAACCAACAAACAAACCAACCCAAAAAACCCCAAAACAAACAAACAACAACAACAAATACCCCACCAAATAAACAAAGAAACAAAGAAACAGACCACTGGTAACAACTCCATCCTCCAGGGGACCTGGGTGGTGGACTAATCATGTTTATCAAATCGGATCTGAATCTATCTGAAGAGTCCTACGTCAAGCATAAATGAACTTTACAAAATTTCAGTCCAAGGTAAACTACGCCATGATTCTCAAAAAAAATGTGTGTTTATAAACTCAAGTTGAAAATAAATAACTAACTAAAAATAAAAGCAGCCTCAGTTGTCTGTAGATTAATGTAATGAAGTTACTAGGCAAGCACCTCGACCCTCACTTGTTTCCCCCCATGATGATTACAAAACAAAAATCTAACTGGTAAACAATGAGTAGGGACCCTGGCTTTGTTTAAACCTTTGGGTTGCGCTCGCCATTTGGTTCTCAGATGCTTCAGCTTTGAAATACTGAAAACAGGGTAAAACAGCAAAATTTTTGCCTACAGACCGTTCCATGGCTGAATATCCTCAAGTGTGAGTGAGCGGACCCGAAGCTAGTTATTCGATTGGCTGTCAAATTCTACCAAATATTTAACGCAACATGTAACAGGCAGTGGAAGCCAGAGGCTGTATGTCATTGCGCAATAATGACAAACTGCACGTTTCATGTGACTCCATATTTTTCTACCAGTGTGCCGTGTAACACAGGCACTTGATCAATATGCACATTAAACCTTCGATGTTTACTAAGGGCAGTCCGAAATGTTCTATTAAAGAGAATATCTTATGGCAATTGGCTGCCAGCCCCCACCCAAGAAAATGCCTTTGCTTTGCCTTTGGATGCTGGTGAACTATCCACAGCTCAGTGGGGGTGGTTCTCTGTACATAAAGACAGTAGGTACACTCGTGTGGCCAGTGGCCACTCTTATACATTTCTTAATAAGCTTCTTATGCATGTAATCCAAACTATTTAGGCGCAGTGAAGATATATATGAAAAATATATCAAAACCCAAAACATTACTGGTGGTGTATCCCCGTTAACAGATTAGGTTGGTCTTGTGGTAATTTGCCCGGCCTTTCGCTACTGGACCCTGGTTCCAATCCAACCTCGGATGATGGAGTCTTGCATATGGATTTGGTTTTCAGTCCCTGATCATGTGGGTTTTCCCCAAAAGGCTGAACATTTCTTCCCAGTTTTCTCTGCACAGGTGTCTTCAGCCCTACGGGTTACAGTGCAAGGCACTCTTGAGGGTCCCTTGGTTTTTCATTACCAAAAAGATTAATATAAATAGGTAAATAAAATATATAAACAAATAAATAGCTGAATTAACATTAGGAAATTAATTGAACTATTATTGATCACATCATCCATTCTCCGTAACTGATACAGAAATTCTTTCTCCCAAGAGACACCTTGTAAAAAAAAAACATCCAGTAATTTTGTGTGTGTTGTGAATTTCTCATCGTTGGTGGTCATGATCGTTGTTTACTACCAGCTTCAGCATTTATAGCAACACTCAATTTCCATATTGCAGTGTACATGTATTACTGTTCTGATATTTTCATTGCACAAAGTACGATGGGGGGGGGGGTCATGATTTTGACGTGGGGCGTTTTACTAGGCTCTTGTTGTGATCGAATTGCAGAGGACACAACAAATACTACAGATATTTTTTTAGGTTTTTGTTTTATCTTCTGGAAATGAGAGACCCTTGTCTCAAATTTAAGACTGGGCAGTTGTAAAATTCATCTGAAGGTGTTGTTTGAGACAAGCAGGTGTTTTTATCTTCATAAAACTGTAAAACCCTTACAAACCAAATGGAAGTGAAGATAGATGAGAACCAATAAGGCATCCCCACATGATCTTATCTACTCGATAATTTGTTGCTGTTAGCAGTCACCAAGAGAGGGCGGTGTTTCTCAATGACAATGAGCTTGGCATTCCCAACGCGAACAAAAGCAAAAGCTCCCATTCCACATTACATGCACATTGTATACAACTGTGCAAGTCAGCGAAGCAACTTCGCAGAATGCTCATTCCCATCGTCTCATGACAAAAAGATGAAATTTCAGATTATATGAATCAAAAACAAAACAAAAATAGTCACTGTTCAGGCATAAAGTTAGTGAGTTACGTATAATGAAAAAACAAAATAATAAAATGCATTGTCCACATACGTAGAACAAAAAACAAAAACATTGTTCAACCTTATTTCAAACCATTTTCAAAGGTGAGGCCAAATTGCAAAGATCCAAAAGATCCTTGAAACCCCAGAACAGCTGTGTCAAGAACTAGCACAGTGACATATTTATTTCTATTTATTACAATTTTGTTTTTTAAAATCACATGACCACAACGACTGCACTCATGGAGACTAAAAGTCCAGATGAAAGCAATATTATGTAAATTGGTATTTTTAAAATAAATATGTCAACAATGCGAAGAATAAAAAAATTTAAAAAAACACACTTAAACTTTACAAGCCTTTTTTGTTCAAAATTTATGGGGGTATAAGCAATGATTGGTTGGCATCAGAACAACAGGGCATGTCACTGATTGTATTATTTCTTTGGTTTTGCGAGAGAAAAAAAGAGAGAGTTTTTCTTTGATCTCAAAAAATGAAACAATTTTGTCCGCATTACACACAAACATTTTACATGGCAAGTTTGATTCCAGATAAACAAAATAATAAACTGTTGCTACATAGTTTACAGAATTCAATTTTTAAAAAAATATCCCAAACAAGGCCTGTATACCGGTGTTTAACTTCCAAAAAATTGAAAAGCAACACGAACAAATTTGATGACGGTTTTGTGAATAGTTTGTTTGGGGTATAGGGGAATGGAGTGAAAGTTGGTGGAGGTTTGGGGGGGGGGGTGTGTTAGCTCTTGCCCCATTTAGTCTAAAGTTGTTGTACGCATCTTGTTGATGACTGCTCCACTGTATCTGAAACTCTCCTGGGCCAAATTTCATAGAGCTGCTAAGCACAAAAATTTGCTAAGCATGAAATTTCTTCCTTGATAAAAACAAGATTACCAACCAAATATCCATGTGTTGCACATTGCTTGTTACTGGTAGTCAGCTGTTGTTTGCTTATCCTGAAAATGGAAGTTTGGTTGGTAATCCTGTTTTTATCAAGGAAGAAATTTCATGCTAAGCAAATTTTTGTGCTTAGCAGCTCTATGAAATTGGGCCCTGGTCATTGCACCAATTCACAACAAATAGTAACACCTTTAGGCACATGTCTCCATTTGCAGTATAAAAAAAAATTGCCCCTTCAACAACTGATCTCAGTCAAACCTTCACCTTGTGTTAATTTAAAAAAGAAAAAATAAAAGGAAGAAAAACCCAAGAATCTATGAAACATTTTGATAATGCGGATTGCACATTGGACATTCAGTCCCCGGTATTAAAAAAGAAAAACAAAAAACAAACCAAAAACAAAATTTGTACAAGATTTTAAACTTGAGTTGCAGCTACTGTCATAATTACAATAATACACAGACAAATCTTAATAGTTTGTTTGCTAATAACGATAACTTTATACTATATACACAGTTTCAGAGTGGCATTATTTTATACAGTGTTGTTGTTTTTTCTTTAAAGACTTCTTTTTTATAATCCTCGTTAAAAAAAATGATATCATGACGCCTAAAGCCTACAGCTACATCGTTATTTTGTCATTCTACAAAAAATGCTATTTTATCTACACGATAGAATATTTCACACAGTTATCCTACGCCTAATATAAATACTTCATTTTATGTATTTTTTTTTTATCAACTTAGCACAAGTTTGTTACTCTTAGTTTCCACACAGGTACGATCTCTCCGCAAGCTGCGGTTTACAGAGGGCAAGATACTTTGTAACACCAAATGGTTACAGAGGGCAAGATACTTTGTAACACCAAATGGCCGGTCTCCCTCTGTTGACCAAACAAAACACCTGCAATCCACTGTACCTGACACAATTAATGCTTTAACTGCCAAAGAGCATGTACGTGGTATCAATACTGTGAGGGCAGTATGCACTCCATGCACTGGACACTTTGGTTTTCTTTAATGCACAAGTGTACGGGAATGAAAGTGAGGCTAATGCCGAAAAATAGACTTTCCTTTTTTAAATTGTTACTTTTGTTGTAACAATTTTTTAATTTTTTTTATAGATTCTTATAGATTTTTTTTATAGACAGTTTTCGAAACCAGACAGAATAGTGTGTGAAAAATGGTGTGCACAAGCTTGTTAACAGTATGTCTTGCTTAGCATTTGCCATAATTTTAGTTGAGTGTTGTACGTAAACAACATTATACTGAAAAAAAACACCCCAATGACGTCACATTTTCTGTCTTGGATGAACGGGGGCCTGTAACTTTAACGTTGACATTGTGTGGCGTATTTAACATTTAATTTTTTTCTTAAAAAAGGACTAATTAAGAGTTGATTTGTGGACATAAATGCCACAGTGCTCTCAAGTAAATCAAAGTTGTTATGCCATTTTTTGTTTCCCCCGCTGGCCTTCGGCAAACTCAAAGACTCCCAGTCATACTAACCTCCAACCGTTTCCGCTGAGTTTCACGCAGAGTACATGCTTTGCAGTTGACTAGACAATACCTGGCCAACGGCTGGGTCCTCCAGCCAGCGCCGACTGCCTCTCAACTCAAACAAGCTTTGCTCTGTCAGCATGTGTGGTTTTAATCCATAAGGAGTTGGTGGCAGGACTCCCTACAGTGAGCAGCACTGAAAGACTCTCCCAAAGACGACGACATCACCGCCTAATGGAGTTCAAACCAACATCGATCTTCTTAAGGCTCTCTCCCTTCTCGCCAACCTCTTCAAACTACCCGCTCATGACCATTTCTGAGCCGATCCTTAGTTTGCACTTGGAGTCGCGTTGTTCTTTAATCGATGTCAGTCATTGTTTGGGGCTTGTCTAAATCTGGCCGTGTGTACGTGAAGCCGGTGAATTCATTCTGGTTAATGGATTTGACAATGTTAGCCGTGATGGGCGTCAGCTTGGGCTCCTCTCGGGTAAAATCGGCATCAAAGTTGTTGACGTCCTTTTTCGTTTTCTGTTCCGAGCAAAATCACAGGTAAAACAAATAATAATCACAACAATATGATCAAAATATCACTGTCCAATACCTCATGACAAGTAGTTCCAACCAGTTAGTAATAGACAGATCCAACGCAGTACTGGTAATTATTCAAAATAGCAATAATAATAAATACCTTGGATAGTTCGCACTCTGATTGGTCAAACCCTGGTCACGTGGGGGTGTATTAGCATGTAATATAAAGGATCTGTGAACTAGCGATTAAATGGCCTTTTTACACAAGCAAAACTAAAGGACAAACTGTATTTGAACCTTCTCTTTTTGTAAAAATGCTCAATGGTTGTGCATTTGTGGCCCTACTTATGTAACATTGACCATAGTGTGTAATGATTGCGTTACACATTATTAACGCCCACGTGAGCTTGTGCCCCAACACCCGTAAGGTTATAAATGCTGAAACGCGCTTTAGCCAACTGGTCTTAAACAGCTCCAGCTATGTCTTTATCAGATGTTTAATACCAGGTAAACATGTCATGAGACCACCTTTTAACCAATAGGGGTGCCTGAACTGTCTAGGGTATTTATGAATGAAT
>CM021526.1:3508222-3521363 GCA_010994315.2 Pisaster ochraceus | reverse complement strand
AAAAAAAAAACAACCCTGGGATTATATCTTATCGCTCTTGTTGGGGTCTCGGGGGTGGGGAGGGGGGTTCATTCTTCGTTGCTGGACCACATCTATGGAACCTGGGCCCCAATTCATGGCTCTGCTTACAGTAAGCAAAAAATCGACGTTTACAGAAGCAGGGAATTCCACGCTTATGTCAAGCAGATTTCATGTGTTAACAGGGAATTTTGACTTGTACGCGTAGGTACTCCACGTTACTTAGCATTCTTCACTTACACGGCTAGCACCGAAATTCAGCGCTTGCATAGTAAGTGGAGAATGGTGATCGCAAGCGCAGAACTCGATGGTCAAGCAGAGCCATAAAAATGGACCCAGCTATCTTTACACATCCAGAACCTCACAAACCGATACATTCCTTTAAAAATAAAAAATAAAAACACCCATCCCCAAAACACCTCATGTTAAGAACATTTTCTTAACAGAATTTACTTCTGTTACCTTTTAAAAAAAAGAAGGTCTAAGCATCCTGTTGACATATTTGTGTGCTTTTATTAAATTCATATTAGTGTTACATTGTTTTGAATCAAGTGTGATTCAAGAAGATGAACACTTATCGGTCACCACTAAAAATTTTGTAATTTCTTAACATTCATGCATGAAGCATCTTAGGTCATTGGTTTTATGTTGTTTACAGAATAAGTTGATTCCTATTCTTTGGTTTTTAAATAAATTCCCACATGTCCAAATGGGAAGAGTGCAAAAGCATTTTTTAATATTACCGCACTTTTTTTTCCAGACATGTTGACACAAAGAAAACTACAATGGCACAAGTGTATGTCTGCCCTTTTCAACATGTTTAATTATTGTACTGTATTGATTATTCAATATTGCTGCAGTTGAATTTGTATTCACATCAATTGTTGTCAGCTTGAAATAAATGTTTGCATCAATCCTAAAACGCAATCGGCAAAACAGCTTTCACTCAAGAAAGAAATCGAGGGGGGAAAAAAAGCACCCTAGATCCAAGTGGGGAAGAAGGAAAAAAAAAAAAAAAAAAAAAAAAAAAAAATCCCAGAGTATGGCTAATCTACATCAATGAGAGATGACAACTTCATTCCGGATTCCAAGTGCTGAATCAAGAGCACTGGCATTCGAAATACCCTCGAACCTTGTGAATCATTAAAATCGTTCTTTTGCAAAGGGTCATTAAAATTTCAAACGGCCGAGATCGAAATGCTACATTTGCATACATGTCCAGCGGTAGTTAGGAGTGCCCTGGCAACACTGTATTATACTATTATAGACAGTCCCTGTTTGATGGGAAACCTGGCTCCGAGATCCGACGAGGAAGATTTTCCAGAGCTTGATTTGAATAAATTATGACAAGGGAACTGAGTAATAACGATCAGGCAGCATGGCAATGCTGATCAAGCTAAAGCGTTAAAGGGGCAGTAGACTCCCAACAATTCACCAGTTTCACTGAATCTTTCCAGCATGTAGCCTTTATGTAGTCGTTCGCAAGGAGTTTCTTACCTTACATGAACGTGTGTATTTTCCTTGATCAGGCTCTTTGATGCATCCTAACAAAATGATTTTGGAATCAGGTCGAACAAAAAAAAAATTATGAAAAAAGAAAAACCCAAACCCTTATTTTTTTTCAGATTGTCATCAGTTTTTCCGAGGTGAGAGTTTAAGCTTTGGATGGTGTGGGAAGTAAGTCAATGATAACAGCCGTCTGAAATCGATCTCGTCTAGGAAAAAGTGTTGGTTCTGAGGAGAACCGGGGTCTAGGTGATGTTCACTGTTCAATGTCATGGTATATACTCTGATGGTAGTCAGGTTCGGCTCGGCCTGTCTGGGGAGAGTGTGCACAGATTACCTCCCACAGTTCGTAAATGGTACAGAAAAGGGATGCCTAGCTCTTATTAATTAGCATCAGAAAATATTCACTGTGTGTACAACATGTAGGTCAGGTTCTAATAATAATTTATGCTTGGAGCACTGCATAACGTATTATATTTAATACCTGCAAAATACTCCTCATTTACTGAGTTATCTTCAAATCATTCAATTAAGTCTTCAAATCTAGTAGGACCTACATTTGTTTATAATTTAAATGTTGAAGTGTAATGAGACCGTTTATTGCAGTACCGACTGCTAATTATTGGATCTGAACTGGTCTCTCGTTAACCAGTGAAATTTTGATGGGGGGGGGGGTGTTAAGACGTCTCTTCTAGTATGCAGACATGGTCCTGGGTCCAACTCCCAACCATGGTGCCAGCAGGGTTTGTTTCTACAGGATTCGGAAAGTGCTAACTCACGCTTCAGTGTATATGTAGGTTCAATTATTTACATGTATGGTACATGATAGAGTTGAAGCTTTTGAAAACCGTGTAACCCGTGACATCAAATGTTGCCTGCCAGGAAGGCCCTGGAATGTACATGTACTAGGTCACTCCTTTCATAGACAATGGTTACATGGTCTATACCTCTTTTCTGTTCATGGTGTAACTTTGTAGTCACTTCAAGTAATAATCAACAAGGAAAACTGACTAGGTTAATTTTTGAATAATTCGGGGTTGAACAAAGAAAAATTTACTAGAGAGAGATTTGAACCACTGATTTGAACCTATGTTGGCGGTCTCCCTATTTTGTAGTAATTTGTAAGAGTTGTAAAATATTACCTCTCGTTTACAACAGTTGTAAATCTATATGTCCAGCACGTTTTGGGGATTCTGATAGATAAATTGCTGTACTTATTTTTCTTTCTTGGTTTTTTTTCTTCTTTTTTCCGTTGCTTTTCTGAACAGGGTTACCATGAATTTCCTCATGGTTGACAAAATTTTGTACAAACCTAAATTGCATAACACTTGATTGGCATGGTTCAATTCAATTTGACACAGTTCAATAAACATGCCTCCTCTGAATGAATGGTGAAAGACCTTGGCGGAAGAAAAGGTCACAAGACAATAAACATCTCCAGTTTTGTCGTCTTCCCTAAAGTCACGCTGACAGTTGCTTTATTTGCGAGCTAAACCGATTCGTTCAATGTCTATATTAAGCAGCTTCAAACCAGCGACGTGTTATTAATGCAAAATGAACAGAGTAAAGCGGGGCTGCCTGCCCCGTGCTCAGACTAAATGTCAAAGTGCATTATAATGAACGACCTAACCAGTTAATCCGTCGTTATTTTAAAGAGATTTACTTTCGCCCAGCTGTTTCACCATGTTGGCGCGTGGGTTTTTTGTTTTTTTACCGTTGTCTTTTAATTTCGGAGGCCAATGTTCTGATGCAAATTTCCATGTGGTCTGACAATGGATTGCAGAGTGCAGCTAATTCAACCCACTGACTGCATTTCATGTCTTCTGGTTGATCAGGCTTTTGACTGGCAAGCACATCTGAAAAACACCTTCAGATGCATCAGGTGCATCCACACAAACTTGCCTAGTATGTCATGTGTGTATATCACTAATGTACACTGAATAAATGCATCTTGCTAGTTCTGCATACGTATGGGTACAAATAGCCGTAATTTATCTTCAAATACAACAGTCAAGACATAATTACTTTACTCTCTTTTCCGCGGATAAATTAATGCAAATTTTCCAAGAACATTACACTTAATTTAGAGACATCAATATTATTGTACAGAAGTTGCTTTGATGTTTTGAAACAAATAATCACTTTGTTTTTTACATGAATCCTATGCCATGTCAATCTACAAATGTTAATATTTAGTGATAATTTCGAAACAATTTACCTTATTGAACACGAAGTGTCCCCAATCCTTTTATTTTATAATCGAAAGATATTCAATTTTAATTCTCATCAATAATACAATCCAACATTACCGATATTAAGTGGACAGAGTTGTACTCATTGCATATCAGTGAACAGAGATTTTAATTTGTTAATTTTTAATTTTTCAATTTTTTGTCAATATTTTTTTACGCAGTTCTTTAAGGGTGTTTACAACATTTGCAATGAGTGAAAAATATGCATTTACGGATTTGCAAATGCCCTACATGGTTTCAAGTTGGTCAGGGTGGAAAACTACCCTTGAAATATTGCTGCTTGAAATGCTAAAGGTCTTGAAAAATGAGTTTAAATCAATTAGTTTTAGATCTCACGAGTTCAAAACTTGATGTTTGACAAAAAGTGAAGACATGGTGCGTTTTTATTTTCACATCTTCTCTTGATTCAGATGACCGATTGAGCTTAATCTTTCACAGGTTTCAGTTGTGTTGAAATGCTACAGGGCTTGAAAAATGAGTAAATCAATTAGTTTTGATCTCACGAGTTCAAAACTTGATGTTGGAAAAAAAGTGAAGACATGGTGCGTTTTTATTTTCACATCTTCTCTTGATTCCGATGACCGATTGAGCTTAATCTTTCACAGGTTTCAGGTGTACATGTGGGGTCACACAAAGTGGGGATACTGGTCTTTAACATTTACCAATTGTTGTCCTTCGGCTTTAGAGGGAGGGTACACCTTCGGTATTTACTCCAAAAATGAATGGCCATAAAAACTGGCTTGGTAAGACGCACTGCATGCAGCTGTTGGTAATGTATGACATTTTGTGAAGCGATTCCCTTACTGAGGAATATGGTTTTAGAGAAAGGGATTCAAACAAATTTCAATCTGAGATTGTGTATTCCAATTACGGATTATTCTTCCTGCGTGGACATAACTGCTCCAGATTTTCATTAACATCTAAAAAACACTTGGAATTGAAATTTTCACAGGTTAGTTTTATTGTATTTATCTTTTATACATTTATGTAGGATTAAAACAATCCAACGGTTCCAAAAACCAAAGGTATGCCTTGCCTTTAAGAACAAAACATTAGAAGGGAAAAGAAGAGTCAATAAAGATTGCTTTTCGTATTATATAAATCCAGAAATCATTCCAAAGACATGCAGAGGCAATCACATAAATTAAGATTTGGAAGATTTTGGAGGAAAGAAACAACTATTTGTGCACATGTTCCCACACGCATTCTGAATATAACCAGGAAAAAGTGTGTCGACCCAGAGAGGTCACTGAACTTTTGGCACAACCATCACTCGTCAATACTAGAGGTAAAGACTGGGTCATCATCCGACCATGCGTACAAGCAAATGCCTTCATGCACAGTCACGTTACCCACTCGAGAAAATTCTTGAGAAAGGGTTTTAAAACAGAAGAAGAAAAAAATTATGTGTTTTCTCTCTACCCCCCCCCCCACCCATTATAAATGAGTCTCAATTTACCACATAATATATGTTTTCTGTCTCATCAGATGTCAGGGAGGAGGTGAGGAAGAGGAGTTGGGGGTCATTTAGGAATAGGAGTTATCCTGTTTTTAAGTGCGATGCACATGTAATTCCACTGGAAGCCACGCCCACCAGATGCCCATAGGAATTGCATTGAGCTATAGTTTTTTTCATACAAGAAAGGTTAATGGATGCGGCTTTTACAAACTTTCTTCAAGACTAAGATCTTTTCGGAATGAAAAGTTTCTGTCACAAGAAACGCTTTAGAACAATAAAATTTGTGATTTTGTGGTAAAAACAGTACACACGGAAACATGTCAGCTTGTGAGCTGGAAGTAGCTGCAACTTTGGGCGCGCAGCCAATATGGGCCTGTGTGGCACAATGAATTACCAACAGGATGAAGTTTGGGAACATTCCAGTAATGGGGCCCTTAGTCAAACGATTGCCATTTTAAGTCTTAGTCAATGAACACAAAAGTTTTATGACACAATCCTGTTGGTGCGTTGAGCATAATTCCAACTACCAAAGAGTCTGCAGGACTTGAATTTGTGGAGAAAAAATCCACAAGACCACAGGGCTTGTGGCTCAAAGTGTTTACTGGACCAGAATTCTTTTTACAAGACCAGAATCAAAATAAGAAAAAACTCAATGACCCAGTTTTACCATGGAGTTCCTTCCTCCATGGTTTTACATGCAATTTAAGTTGAACTGGTTTTATTTAAACAAGCTCTAAGACATGTAAGAGAAGATTGATTTCATTTGTTCTTCTGGGTATCTGCCTCCCTCTGGTGGCTAGGCCACTGTTGATTCATTTTTAGGCATCGCTCTGACAACAAACAATGGGTTCCATTGTTTTGAGCGGCCCCTCTATCTGTGGAATTGTTGAGCTGTGTATCAAAAGGTGATAGCATGGAATAATAAAAAAAAAATCTGATGAACCTTTTGCACCAGGACTAGCTTAATAAAGATGTGAATTTAGGCATCTTGACGTCATCCTAGCTAATAAGATGTACCCATTTGAACCCACACTGTATTTTTATCCAGTGAACATATGTTACATGGCTTTCAGAAATCAGGTGTCAATGACCAAAGGTCAGTTTCTAGAAAAAAATTCTTGCCTTTTTACATAATTTATTTTCAAATAGCTTGATGGCCTCAGGTTTTGACCCATGCAGAATCCTTCTCATAGGCTCAATATGACTCAGTATTTCATTGACACAAAATCCCAAGTGACAACATTTTGTTACCTTGCAATGGTTTAATACTGATTGCAACTGAATAAACATGATCTGCCGATATTGCTCAAATTCGACCCATCCAGTTCCATCTGATTTAGCAAGGACATAGTGCAAATTCTTTGCTGTTCAAAGAGCACATCTAACACAATTTGTTCCTTATTTACCCCCCCCCCATACAGCATGGAAAGAAGTGAAAAGTCTTAATTGAATCAATATTTAACATAATGTTCACAGAGTGAGTACAGACATGACAGACAGCTCTGTACATGCATTTAGGCTGTGTACACAAGATTACCAGGACCACTCAATCAACGAGGCATTACTAAAAAGGGAAAATCCCTATATCTCTTATTTCTTGGAAAATGAGCTTTTTTTGCATAGGCTCACATGAACAATTGGCCTACGATGGAGAGCTTGGAATCAAGCGTAACATCACATAAGGCTTGTATGTGTGCCGAATCTGTCAAAATGAGCTCATGGGCGAAGTCGGGTGTGAGATTGTTGGACAGGGCTGAGGAAGCATTCAATGTTTGCCTTCAGACAGGTAGAGGTGTGGTTGCATGTATAGCATTTGCTCATCGGGGCTGTGCACGTGCTGCTATTTGCCTTCGTTGTGTGAAATGTGGCGCGGCCTGATGGGAAATTGTGAAAATATCACAAAGTACTATGGATGCGTACGTATACCTACTTAGATGGGATGTACACATGCACAACTGTACATGTACATATGGTACCTCATTTAAAAAGGGGCTCTATGGTCAAGTTCAGTTTTGTGATGCATTGATTTTTCGATGGATACTCCTCGTGGACAAAAATATTGCAATTCTAACCTCACATTGGTGTAGAATGCATTTGTGTTTGATAGTCTTTTAGAGAGAAATTTGACACATATGACATCATGGGTGTCAAAAACAAATGGATGTGTACATTCCAGACAGGAGTTTTTCATCAGTCAAAAGGTCAAAGGTCAAATTCAATGCCATTTTGAGTAAGTTTTGTTGATACTCGGGAATGAACTAAAACGTATGCCATACAACCACATATACACCCAAATACTTGCATTTGAAATGTGACGTCATTGGACATTTTTGGTTGTTAAAAATTTCGCACTGGAAGGTATGAAATACAACTACAATTTACATTAAATTTCAAACGCGAGGTTAGAGACGGGTAATTTTCCTCCCACCTCCATTTAAGGACTCTAGCTGTTGAAAAATGAGTGCATCACAAAAATGAATTTTACCTCTTAATAAAAAAACACTCATGTATCAGACATGGTTTATACATTTGGGTACATCTTCCGCAAAGGTATTATTTATTCTGACTGAGAATCCAATTTAAGTTATTTTCCATCATTATTTATTTTCTTCCTTGATCCAGTAGCACAGGTTTCATTTATGACTGACAATACCCACTGAGAAATCCCATTATTATTAGTTTTCTTAGTTAGTGAAGATTTAATGTTTCATTTAAGTTTGTTAAAAAACACAACCAAATGATTGCAAAGGAGCAAATGGATGGCTTGTCCTGGCCAGGCGGTCAAGCACGCTGGAATCGAGCTCTGGTGTTTCTGATCAGCGGAGTGTGGGTTCGAGTCCCGGTCTTGATACTTGTGTCATTAAGCAAGACACTTGACCATTATTGCCTCGTCCTTCAGAAGGGACGTAAAGCCAGAGGTCCCGTGTGTTCAGTAATGCACATAAAAGAACCCAAATAAACTTATTGCTAAGAGAAGGGGTTTACCCTGGTGTTTCTGGCAGTGGCTGCTGAATGCACCACAGCACCTTGTAAACCCTTACAAGGTGCTACATAAATGGGTCTCATAATTCAAAGACTTCAAAACCTGTGGGAAGAAATACTGATAAGCGCTTTGAGACACCTAGAGACTAAAACACTATAAATAGATAAGTTTATATTTAAAAAAACAAATTATTTCTATTATTTTGACAATTTCATTAACCATTTTGTTTCTCTGCAAAGGGACAAACAAATTTGATGAAACCTTCACAGCTTGTATGTGGTGTGCTATCAAATTGAAAACTAGAGGATGAGACCTAATTTCTTCCTCCCCAAACCAACCATGTACTTTCTCTTTAAGCCACAGAGATAGAGTTTCAATTTCTCCATGATTGGGTGAGAGGCTTTTGTTTTGCACACATATGACACATCTTCTCAATCCTACAACAGATCTGTTTCAAAGGCCAGCACTGCGAGATATTTCTGATCACTACTACCCCCTTTTTTTTCTACTGCTGCTCTTTGGAACTCCCTACCTGTATCTTGTTCTCCTCCATCTTACAATGAATCTATTCCAGTTTGAGACAACTGTGAACAGACACTTCTCTCCCCTTTAAAGATATTCTAGTTCTTTTTTTTCTCTTTTTTTTTCTAGCCCTCACCTCCATTGGCCCTCTGGCCTTGTGTTGAAGAATTGTTCATGATGAAAACCAGAAAATGAAAAAGAGAGAGAAAAATGTGCATGTGACGGTCTTGGCTTAACTTGTTCAAACTCTCTAGTGCTAGTACGCTTACTTCATGGACCTGACCTTTGACTCAAGCCACTAATTACACGTTTCTGCGATGAAAATTGCAGTTACTGCAAGACATTACTGCTCACTTTCCCCCCTTTTTTTCCATTGCTGCTCTTTGGAACTCCCTACCTGTATCTTGTTCTCCTCCATCTTACAATGAATCTATTCCAGTTTGAGACAACTGTGAACAGATATCTCCTCTCCCCTTTAAATGTTCTAGTTCTTTTTTCTTCTTCTAGCCCTCACCTCCATTGGCCCTCTGGCCTTGTGTTAGGGAATTGTTCATGATGAAAACCAGAAAATGAAAAAGAGAGAGCGAGAGAAAAATGTGCATGTGACGGTCTTGGCCTAACTTGTTCAAACTCTCTAAGTGCTAGTACGCTCACTTCATGGACCTGACCTTCGATCTCAAGCCACTAGTTACACGTTTCTGGTATGAAAGTTGCAGCTAGAATAACAAAAAAAAAGGAGTTGCAAATATTACAAATTGCTTAGAATTTGCCATTATGATGTTTTCACATTGAACATAATGTACATATTTATGCAAATGATGAAACATTTTCTTTTGATTGCAAAAGACATACGTACATAAAGAAACTTTCCACAATTTTCCATTTTTATATAAATGATCATCTGCAATTGCTAGGCACCTTTGAAAAAACAGTGTTTCACTAAAAGTTCCCAGGGTTAAAACGAATATACATTGTACACCACAGCCCTGATATTTTGGTAAAGGGCACGGCAGTTTTCCTTAAATTGCAGTAAAGGGCAACTCGATCAGGGAAATTTTAAATTTGTACAGGAAGATTTAAAGGGGCACCAAGGCAATGACCAGGGGCATGGAGGCAACTGCCTTCATTGACTCCATGAAGTTTCAGTGCTGCACCCGGCAAGTCTTTGGCACAGTGACCTGATCCATTGGAAGTCTAGGGTTGTTAACAACATGTATTAAATCCTTGCTGTTTTCTTGAACTGATATTGTATAAAAATCACACAATCTGACAAATCAGTTTTTGTACAAATTATTAGTATACTCATTACTAAACTCAGTACAGGACCAATATCCATTTATGAGTAGCCCTGGCATGGTGACAAACTCATGTGGTACAACTTTAGCGCTTTCAAGAAGCGATGTACACGTATCTGTCGGATCTATTTAAGCTTAGTATTTCCACAAAATGACGTATCTCAATATATGTTTGTTTGTACACAGCGCTCTGCGGGCACATCTCGTTTTTTTCTCTTCACATTCACAAAGTGACGCATCTGTTTAGGTATCAATAACTCGTCAAAACAGTTGCCAATATGACAACACATTGACAGTTCTGTATGAATGAAGATGTCAGATTTAAGCTTGTCATTAAAAAAAAAATACTTAAAATAACAGTAAGCTGTCTCTAAAACAGAACTTTGAAACAAAGTGCAACTTCAACCGCGATTTTCTCCAATCACAGAATTTGGGGCTGTGGAGCATATACTTAGCGGGGAACGGTGATGAAATGTTAGACCATGTTTTCTCTGTGACGATGTTCCAAGTCACGTTGCATGACCATTACATGTACGTGACCGTGTCACAATATGCTCCTTTTGTACAATTATTCACCACACAGCAGTATAATCATAACAGGTTGACTACCTTACGGTTCGTTAAGGACACAGTCATCAACTTGTTTTCCTTTTTTTCTTTTTTGAACACACGTATATTCCCAAGTAATTTATTATTGAGCAGTGAGAGGGTGACATGATGGAGAGGTACTGGAGTAGATGTCATGGCTGCCACTGTCAGGTGATACATTGCACAAGGTCTCATCAGGGAGGTGAATCCACTTGATGCCATGATTGCTTCACAGCTCATTGTGGGAGGAGAACCCCTATTGTGTCTTCATTGTGTGCTTGGAATCCAAGCTTTTTTATGTATTTTTTACATATATATATAAAATTAGTAGGGGAGATGGCCTTAGCTTTTGATCCAAACCGGACCTTCGTCAGAGGCATAAACAAGAACAAACACAAACATATCCATTTATTTATAGCAA
Source organism: Pisaster ochraceus (assembly GCA_010994315.2). Taxonomy (NCBI): domain Eukaryota; kingdom Metazoa; phylum Echinodermata; class Asteroidea; order Forcipulatida; family Asteriidae; genus Pisaster; species Pisaster ochraceus. The sequence continues at coordinate 3,510,319 of CM021526.1, read as the reverse complement.
AAAGAGGAGCAAAAGATTAAGGGAGAGTATCCAGAAAAAAGCGGGGAAATTATAGCCAATCATAGTTGTAAATTTACAAACAATGGGGTGGCTAAGAACCAATCAGAGTAAAGAAGTGAGTATATATATTTTTTGTATATATTTTATTTTATATATTTTTTAAAAATATACTTTTTTATATTTATTTATGTATTTATTTATTTGTGTTTTTGTTTATTTGTTTATTTATGTATTTTTAATTAATTAATTAATTTTTTATTTATTTTTTGTATTTATTTATTTAATTTATTTTCATTCTTTATTTTTATTTATTTATTTAATAACAATAATAATAATAATACATTTATAGAGCACAGAAACTATCCAACATTAGTTATATATTCAACTGCGCTATAAACATTGTACAAGAGCTCCTGATATGCAAGAGCTCTATGATATTTGTTTATTGAGGGGGTTACTTATGTACTTGTAAGAGGAAAGTAGTATATTAAAGTATTGGATTATAGGGGAGGTGGGCTATCCTCTGCCCTGTATCGGGCATTGTTTACCAGCGTGGACAAAATGACACGCCAAAATTGTTGGACTTCATCTAGGCCTTAAAGCTCTTATCCTCCCTGTCTGGTTCCCTGTCTGGTTCCCTGTCTTCATAATGCTGATGTACATGCCAATTATTTTGCTCTCACTAATCAAGTACAAGTACTGTACGTGTAGGGCCTACATTTGTAAGGTTGCAATCGTTGGAAACTCGACAGTTAACTTCCACTGTGTACACACACGCCGCACATGTGTGTGCCTTCCTTTGGGGTCCATACTGCGGCAAATACAACTGCAAATACTTTTAAGCAAACTGCATGTACAGGGCCTACATTCCATCTATTATGATCGAACCCTGTGACTTTTAAAACCCCATTCCCCAAACCAAGCCTTTCGGATCATTCGAGGTGCACTACACCTTTAAAAAGGAAACCGAGTGCTCATGAGCGCGGCACCGTATATAAGTGAACATCAAAGTAATTAAATCAGGTTTTCGGGCTTTTTTTTGAGCGAGACATGAAGTGAAGTTTTGAGTTTTGCTCCTCAGCCATTGTCCAGCGGGGAGTGGGAGCTGCAAGGTATTATCACAGGTCTCTTCCTCTAGACAGGTGCATCAACACTTCAGAACATGTGGAATGAGGCAGGGATTAAGTACTGGGAGGGTGGGGATGCTGAGCTCAGGAAAAAGAGTGAACGGCCGTCGTGTATTTTGAAAAGAATAATGTCTTATTACAGACCTGTCGTGACTCTTCAGTAACGGCTGTTTAAGACCACCCCAAAAAATATATATAACAAACTGAGCGCTCAATATGTGGCATGGTGCACCCCCTCCTATGTGTCTGTGTTCTGGAGATCTCAGGAATTCTCTAGAGGATTTTAGGGGAGGGGGTGGGGAGGTACTTCTGTCAGAAAATGAGTGTTCTAAAGAATGGGAACATTTGGGGGACAACCTCTACCACATATCGGGCCTGGTATACTAGCATAGGTGGCACGACAGTAAGTAGCCGTTACAACACACTTAGCCCAAGGGTTCGTTGAAAATTTGTTTTTGTTGTTTTGTTTTTTCTTACTCATCAATGCACAGATAGACATATTGATCGTAATATGTCCTACTGGTTTTTTTCTTCAAATTTTTATCTTACTTGCATATAAATTACTGAGCCATAACATTTCCCAATTACTATGTATGTGTACATGTGCTTCGTTGTACATCATACATATCTCACTGTTTATTATAAATTTGACTTGTAATTTAGCATTTTTATATAACTTGTTTATGAATCTTTTAAAATGTTGATTAAATAAACAAAATACTCAAAGTATTAATCTGTATAGAAATTTAACCCGTAGTCTGCAATTAACTATGTTGTTTTTGTTTTTTAAAAATAAATAATAAGTAGTCTATGATACATGTACAAATCACCATGAATTTCGGCCTACTGACGTACACACATATGGAAGGCCATGTATAGACTATTGGGCTCAGTACATATTTCAGGGATGTGATAGGCTGTTGAAAAAAAAAAACCTGAACTGTGAGCGCGAAAGCTTGCGAGGGCAAAA
>CM021526.1:3475461-3489307 GCA_010994315.2 Pisaster ochraceus | reverse complement strand
AAAAAAAAAAAAAAAAAAAAAAAAGAAGTTCAAAACAATGCTCTTCAACCAACAGTTATTTAAAAAAATAGCTGCTTCTAAAAACACCATAAAACCTGTAAAATGTTATTTCATATGTTCATTGCAAAATACCAAAAGACAACATCCTTAGCAATCAGTTTATCTCGACAAACAAAATGAAAACAAACAAAATGCACCCTTGGGCTATCAAAACCTAATGAACAGCCGAAGTCTTTTCTTTTAATGGCATCTTATTCCGGACTCCATCTTATTCACATGCTGCCATCGACAAGATATTCACCCCATACAGGCAGTATGACAGTAAACAGCCGTACAACTCCGCAATAGCGCGTCATCTTTTTAAAATACACTACGGCTGTTCATTTGGAAAAGCCCAAGGGTATACAGAAGATCCAGGATTGATTTTTTTTTTCTGTTTATGTTTTTATGCATGGATCGTACACAATCATTATAAGATGTCCTGCTGTTTGCTAAGGGTAGTTTCTTTTATTTATAAGTTATTAATGAACTAACATTCTCCAGGAGCTATGGTCTGTAACTGACAATGATTATTAGTGAAAATGTATCCAAGACTTGGAGAGTCTGAAGGGGAGGGGTCGTTTAATTTGAGGCCATTGCATTTTCGCGTAAACAAACATTCATTGGTTAGGGCTCCACAATCTCCGCATACCAACAATAACAATGCTTCAACGATTTTATAATTGAATGATTCTTTCATTTCATGTTGTTGTTTTTTTATCTTGAAATCTATTTGATAATGTGGAAAAATATTGTCGCTGGTCCCACAAAGTGACTTACAAGTCTCTGCCAAAAATCACAACATCTAGTAAATCCGTTTTTATACAAAAATTAGTATAGGGGCCTATTCATTATTGAATTTACCCAGCCAGCTTCCTTTGTGGTTTAGGCTATTACTTGATATTCAAGTTTCAGTACCTAATACAAGATATTAATTACACTAATTAGTAAGAACGAGGTACCACTAGATTTGCCATTTTGTGTTTCCTTGAAGTGACCTATCACAATGCACTGTATAACCCATAATACACATGACTGTTATACATACACATGAAGCATAGTTCCAAACTTGCGTGTACACTGTACGACTTTTACGCTTTCACAAAGTGACCTACATGTATCTGTCGAACACTGAACTTTGAAGCGCAATACGTCTCAATATGCATTGGTTTGTATTTATAGACAGCCCTCTGCAGGCAAAACTCGTTTTCCGCTTAGTGGCTTTGTGTTAGGAATACACTAAAATAGTTGCAAGAATGAAAACACTTTGGCAGTTCTGTACGAATGAAGAAGTCAGCTATATTTTTGTAATAAAATTTGACTCCAAAACAGCAGTCCGAAAAACAGTGCAAATTCAATTGCAATTTTCTATAAAACACAGTTTTTTTGGCTCTGTACCATGTAGGTCACTTTGTGCAACCACCCAGCTACGATTTTCTTTCAAATGTAATTGAGGACAACCAACCTCAAAAAGCCAACAAGTGAACAATTCAATGTATATTGGGAACATGTGTATACCTTTGGCTTTTGGAACTGATTGTTTTAATCCTATTCAAATGTAGATATATACAATCAAACTAACCTGTGAAAATTTCATTTTAAAAGGTGGTAACGTGTTTGAGATATCGCCAACAAATCTGGAGCAGTTATTCTCACGTAGGAAGAATACTCCGTAATTAGAATACACAATCTGAGAAACAAATCTGACAATAACATTTCTCCGATTCAAGTTTTGGTGGATAAAAACTGATATCTTTATCCATAACCACATCGATACTATCGAACGCTGCTGTACTTCTAACCAAGTAAGCTTTTACTGCCATTAATTTAAGAGTGATTACCTTCCCTTTAATACCAAAGAAAAACAAACTGTATCCTGGTTTTTCAATCAATAAACAAACCATCAAGGGTTTAAAAATGAAACCCAACAAAAACTTGTCAAATTACCATGTGGTTGATTTTTAGAGACGCAATCCAATTGTTTTTTTATTGTCTTATTCAACACTGTATGCGTGTTCCTTTCCTATGCACATTCGCAGCCACCATTGATACTGCAAAATCTTTAGTATCTATCTGACATGTATGCCTTTATATCCTACAAAGCAAACTTGTGAAAACAGGGAAACTCTTTCAAAAAACAAGGATACGAGTTGGGGGGAAAAGCAGGTGCTGACCCTTGTTCTGAAAGAATACTTAAAGGAAGTATACCTTGGGTAATTACTCCAACAATTCATGACCATAAAAACCCACTTGGTATATATAGCAATTGCAAGCTGCTGATATCATAAAACATAGTTAGAAACGACACACCCAATGTGATGTGTGATATGCGTTGTATACTTGGTGCTTTTTTTTTTATTCCTGCGGGGAAGAAAATCCACAGGCCTGGATTTGGAAAATTATAACAGCAGGAGTAGACTATTAAAGACAGGGTACATTTTGGGTAACTATTCAGAAAGTTAATGACAATAAAAAACTTACTTGGGAAGGAGATTGAAGAGCTGTTGATCTAGTATAAAAGATTGTGAGAAACAACTCCCTGTGAAGTAGTGTAGTTTTAGAGAAAGAGGTTATTTTTACCCCCAAAATTTGAATCTGAGAAACGCTTCAGGCATATAACCTTTCTCAGGAATCTGAAAGCAAACAATTCTATGCAACTAGGGTGTTTTTTTCTTTCATTATTTTCTTGCAACTTCGATGACCAATTTTAACAGATTTTGTGTTATTTTATAGATATGTTGGGATACACCAAGTGAGGATACTGGTCTTTGACAATTGCCAAGTATACCTTCTGGGGAACTCAACATCTGATCATCCACTTTTGATGGGTTATGTAAAATGCTTGTACTATTGAACCTTCTCACTGACACCTAGCATTCCTAGAGCAAAGCAGGAGGACTGCCATGTTGGAGTAAGAAGGATACAGATGCGCGTACCATACAAAGTTCATAGTAACATTTCGCAAATCTAGTATTACGTGTGCGTGACGTGTGCGTGACGTGCGCGTTACATGTAAGTACTACAGCATGGTGACCGATAAAATAGTGATGTCATCTAACAAGGGTCTATTGTTGTTAATGTCTGTGCAAAATCATTGTATCCCAAGTACACTTGTATTTACGACACGTTTCATGTTAATTTGCTTTAAATATCACGGATGTACAAACACACACAAAACTATACAGATATACAATGTTATTACAAAAACATGGTACAATCTTCTAGAAATTTTTTTTTGCACTGTCAGGATGATATCAATAAAAATATTGTTTTAAGCGAGAAATTGTTGTGCAAAAGACTTGAGACACATCTGGAAGTCTGCCATTTGACAATCTGGTTCCTTGGGGTTGGGGGCATAAGAGGTCGTTTTTAAATATCGACCCCTTGCGCTGACATCACACGTACATAGCTGCTGTCTGCCCATGGGCCGTCATTTTTTACGTCAAATTGTATGTATGTAAAGGCTTGGTGCGCATCTCATATGCGTGCATCGCCTAACATCAACGCTCTCCCTTAACACTAGGGGTTCCCTGGACAGAAACACCTGAGGACCAGTCAAAATTTTCTCCAAGTGTTCTTGCTGGCTACTTCAGTGTTGAAAACCACCCGTGTTTGATATAAAGTTTGGACTAATGTAAAAAGGCTGATGGACTAGCGAAATGACAAGCTGACTGGTCCTGCTGGCCAGTCACTGAAAAAGTTAAGGGCAAACACTTAAAATCCACAGTGCACAGTACGCATGGTGAATCCCACAATGGCATCGCCAAGATTTATTGTGGGTGGTACATGTACATGTAAGGTGAACCTGGTCATAGACCTTATAAATATGACGTCATTTGAGTAGGGCGCCCTCGCCTAGAGGTAAAAATGAGGCTGTTCATTGGCCAATCCTGTGCGCCGCCCGTACAAATCTGCGCGTTTCCATTGTGTCATGAGCAGTTTACCTAGAGCTAAGATTGCGGCTTGATGATGTCAATGCATAAGGTCCATTGGACACAATGCACATGAATAATGCAAATGACGCAAATAATGCAAATCACTCACTTCCAACACACTTACTCCCCCAACCCCCCCCCCTAAAACCACAGATAAAAATGGGTAACTACTTGCAAATTAAAACAGGCCTGGAATTACCAAGAGCCATGGACTCTGTTGTTACTCTGTACTCGGAAATACCCCCCCCCCAAATTCGAGGGGAATTTTAACCCCAACACCACCACATTTTTGTTTCACACTTCAAATTCGGTTCAGGTAATTATTAAGGATTGGTAGGGATATGAAACAACATTTTATTTTAGTCTGAAATCGTATTGATTACTAAAGTTCATACAAGAACTTTTTGTTGCTGTGAAATATTTCCCTCTGAAATGAAGTCATATTCCAGAATTTAACAGAACTGTACGTGAAAGCCTACACATGTATAAAAAAACACAATCGGCTGATTTCAGTTGTTACAACCAAATTTAAGAACAATCTTATTACATGCTGAAAATTATAAAATGCATGGTTTTTCACTATTTTCTCCTGACTCACGCAATGGATCAAGCCCAATTTTTTTACAGGTTTGTTATTCTATGTCTATCAGTGTCTATGGTTGACCACACAAAACATGAACACTGTCTGCGACTATTTTGTTAGCTCTACCAATCCTGTATTTAACACCTTTGGGGAGAAAATGAACGCGGCAGTATGTTATCCCAGAGTAGTCTCACTTACATCATGGAGGAAGTTCCCCCATGCTTGCATGTAACCCTCCTCCCAAGGAAGGGTAGAATGCATTTCCCAGGAAAAGCCAATTTCACAGGGATTTTCCAGGGTTAGCAAATCAAGTGTGAAAAAAACATCACAGACTTTAGTGTGCAGGGGCTAATATTTAACCTCTCTGGTTTTCAAAATGTCCTTTACAAATTGAAATGACCTTGGCTTTTCAAAGATGAATGCAAGTGTCAAAAAAAAACAAAAAAACCAGTAAACCCCTCTTACTAGTTACTACTAAGAAGAAGATTACAGTATGATAGGATATCGGGGGACATTATTAATACTTTAATAAGTGCTCTGATCAATCTCTAAACAGAGTTTTATGGTTATTTACATGTAGAGCCTAAAAGGAATGCTAGCTGTTGATGCAAAAGTTTTGAAGCGAAACCAACATGCTTGTTGAAAAGGGGGTTCGCATGGGTGTGTTTGTGTGAGAGTGTCTAGGAATGTCTTCCTTAGGTATGTGTACATGTATATCATTATCACTTACGCAGTAGTCATAATCATGATAACATGTATCGGATTAGATAATGGTGTAACGACTACACACTATGCACACAATGAAATTCTCTCTGTAATTGACTCCATCAATCAACTACTTTACAATCATCTATTTGCCAATTTGAGACTAATCATTTCTTTTATTACCTAACGTTGCTATTAAATCTTTACTTCCCATTTCTTCAGATCTTCCACATCCATTAACTTTAATTCCCCCCCCCACCACAGCATCAGCTAATCTTTCCCAGCAGTTGTGACAAAAATAATTGGCCAGCAGTAATATTATGTAACCAGGTTCTACTGTCAGAGTTTTGCTGGTTGCCCACTCCAGCCCATCTGTTCTTTGTTTACTCAAGTTTGAAGTTGAGTACTTGTTTGATTTGTTGTCATCAACGGTCCTCCAGTCATTTCACAAGCTTTGTTTTCCTGTGACTATGCCACCCTCTACTCATCTTTTCCTGTAATTGTTGATATTTATTGCTTTAACAGAATATCAATAAATATTGGCAATTGAAGAGGATTTCCAAACTGACTGATAGAATGAAAAAACTAAGAGTAAAAATGTGTAAATCATAAAAAAAATTAGGTGCAGTTATTTTTTCATTTATCTGTAATTTTAAAAACGTCTCCCAGAAAAATAGAAAAATTACATAAATTTAATTTTGTCCCCAAACAGAACTATTTTGCTATATTTTTTTATATTATACTATAAGTGTATATATACCTAAATATCAACAGCTGAGCTAGCGTATCAGGCAAATACACATGACTTGTGGGCATATACCCCAACAAAGAAATCTAGGCCTATATAGTACCAAAAATAAATAAGAAGAAGAATATATGAATATTTCTTAAAGAGTTAAGGTGAATTTCACAAAAATCATACAACAAAACCATTTAAAATGCTCCAGATTGCAAAGCTTTTAAAACCAAATGTAAACATCAAGTAAAATACATTCAGAGTACGTCATTTCAAATTCAGCATGCTTCGGCCAAACTTGCAAATTTTTGGTCCGGAATGCCCCACAGTTTTGAAAAAATCCAGGGGAGAGCTCTGTTATAAATCCAAAACATTCATAAACCCAGCATCCACAGCCGATTAGCCTGTGTAGGCAATGGGCTTGGCAGATAAAAAGTAGTGTGTCACTGCCATAAATGTGAGGACTATGCATAATGAGTTAGACTGCTTGTGGGCTGCTGCAATAAAAGAAAAAACGAATCGGGGCCGTGCCTGTCTATTCACGGCGAATACATTTAACTTGAAGGTTCAAGTTTATGATGGTATGACATGATGGTCGGACATTGCACAGCCTTGTGCTGACTGTTACTAAGGGGAGTGGATACATGTAGTTATTGATGAAATCTTAAGATTGTAAGATAGCGAGCAAAAAAATTCAAGTAATTAGTATTCTATATTGTATTGACACCGATGCAGTGCAGTGATTAAAATCAAATATTGTATAGAATGACCCCTGTGGTCCCTAAATGATGCCAGCAATTAAAGCATATTGTGTTTTAACAATCTACAAGACTACCCATGTTTGTTACATAAATGTTTTAATTAGGTAGTTTAGTGTTATGCTAATTGTGTATGGACGTACATGTACCTGCACAGCTGTATATTACTTCAGCCTTTGAAATAGACACAAGATTTTGGGTTAGCAATATTTTTACAAAAATTCATTTAAAAACAAAAACAAACAATGAAATGTCACCTAATTAAGTGTAAATCCACTTTGACATTTAAATCAAACGGGGGTAAGAAATACATGGAAAGATCCATTCCATTTGACATTGTGAGTGGTTTTTGAAGACTGTCCCACACTCTTGGAGACCACATTTCACTCTTTAGCTGGGTGCATGTACAAATACTTATCGGTGTTCATATTAAACTTTTTTTTAAATCAGCGATAATATTTTTTCTTTAGTTTAGCTTAAAATCCTTTGTCATAGGCCTAAAGCTCTTCCGCAACAAAATTTATATTTAATGCTTCTTTTAATCTTTCTCTCTATGAGATAAAAAGGTTAGTTTTTCTACCTCAGTCTCAAACAGAGGGATTTTTTTTCTGGAGGGAATCTTTGGCTCAAGGCCAGTGACTTTAGTGTCTGGTCAGTAGACTCAGGAAAAGTACGGCGGTCTTTTGCTTTTCAATAGCTTAAATACAAAAACAAGTTTCGTTCAACTGTTTCAGTATCAACATAAACTCATTTTAAGACAAATGAGATTTCTCTTAGTGCTTGTTCAAACAAAGACTGTTTCCATCAGGTCTAGAATTATAATGAGGCCACAGAGGCCATGGTCTCCATTGCCCTGATCTTAGCCTTGGTGCCCCTTCGAAAAGTTTCCATAGACTTAAAGGTTTTCCAATGGAAGTTCCCTTTGCAAAATAAATTAAAAAAATGGTCTTGCCCTCCCAAAAGGATGAAACTCAAGGCCAGGAGTTCAACTTTGTTCAGGTCAAATTGTAAAATAAATTCTGGTAAGCTAAAAATGTTGAGCCTCCCTACAAGTACAAGACCTGTGGTCTTGTGGAATTTCTACCCATAATTCAGGCCTGATAGAGGACTGAATTACAGAGATTTATCAAGCTTTGCCAAAGTAACTTTCTTTAATTTTAAAACCAACAATTTACCCAGTCAGTTTCACTTGTTGTTTATACCTTGATATGTACATTTCTTTCATAAGGTTTTATTTTCACAAGTGTACTATTTGAGTAAGACACATAGCTTAATTGGGCTATAAATTATCTCTTTTTATCGGGCAGTTTTTAACTTTGCAAGTGAAGGCTACTGTCCAAAACTTAATATAATTTCCCAAATGTTGCCTTGGCACTGTCACAAATTGATTTAAAAGAGGACCTGATAATCAGCTGATGGGCCTTAATGCATGCCTATTTTATGTTTTGTAATTTGCTGACGATGCCAGGACACTGACCTGTTTCAAGAGAAGGCTTTATCTTTGCAGTAACAAACCAATTTTAAAAAGCGGATTTTTGGCCCCTGGCTTTGAAAGAGTTTTTGTTTAGTTTGATTCACTTCATTTTGTCACATGAAAAAGATACTTCAAGAGATGAGGTGTATTAATAGTAGTTTGTAAGAGCAGATCAACTCTTAATCTGATTATGCACACACAATAGGCATTGGTCAACATTTGATTTTGAAACCAGACCATTTCAAAACATGGCAATTTCTATTATAAAAAGCAGATTTTGGTGCAATTTCTTTAATTAAAAAAAGAAAATCTACCACAAGATTGTTGTGTCTTTTTGTGTTAACTGATGCAGGGCTCAAATTAGTGTCAACCAATCAGATTTACTTCCACAGGGTCAGCCAAGTCGAACATTCACTGCATCATGTTCTACAGTGTACAGTGACATAAACTTTTGCTCAGCAGTTAAATTTAACTCACGAAAATGTCATCTTTCAAAACTTATCTTGGGTGGACAGCCCTTTAGCCAGTGCAGATTGGATCAGCAATAAACTAGGTCATAATTAAAACATTTGTTGGGTAAATGCTCCTGTTCCGAATGTGCAACCTACTTTTATGTACGTACTCATCCTCCTCCCCCCCGACAAGATAAGAAAACAAAAAGGTAAAGACTGTCACACCCTCCCGCTCCCCCTTACCCCCAGTCAAAATAAGAAAACAAGGAAGGTGAAGACAGTTTTAATTTGATAAAACAATTTTTGAGACTATGGGAATCACACAAACTCCACACAGCACAGTGCTAAAAAATGCTGGACCCCCCCCACCCCCGGAAGCAATTTGTAACTAAATAATTTGGCAGATTTCACTAGTTATTGGGGTTTTGACTGTTGATAATAAATCATCAGCGAACGATTACCCTTGTTGTGTGGCAAAATGTTGGACAAAAATGCACAAGTCCTACTAAATCTTAATTTGCGACTTAAATTAATAATATTAGCATGCAGTGTGCACACGTCTCAACAAGCTCAACATTTTGCTATCTAAATCAGAGAACGGGCATTTTGTGTCTAATCTGAACCTTGCTGCAAAGGTTTCATCAAAAGTAGATGTGGCTGATTTGGAATTATTCAAAATTGGCAGATCTTCAAAATATGAATTACATAGGGGCCTATTCCAACACATTAGGAATTTACCACTCCTGGCACTAATCAGCTAAGTTAATTAATTGACTAGCTCTAGTCTAATGGTAGGTGTAGGAATTCCCTTCAACAATCAAACACACATAGGCCTATTATTTGGTTTTACCGATGTGTGCAAAGCACATATACTCAGTACTTTCTCCGACTCTTTTGAAAAAAAACCCCAGGCACATTACTCGGGTGGGATTATTTTTTCACAGGACTCAGAAAAGTACCAAGTATATAGTGCTTTACACACATCGGCGTAAGTCATGTAAGTGTATAACCAATAAACCAAATAATATTCTTTATCCCCGATGCAAATTTAACATCTATTAAATCAAACACTCAGTCAATCACTTTCACAAAAAACACATTATGAAATCATCATTTTCATACATCATATCATGTAAACCAACACCTCCACTTCCATCAGATTCAAGAAGCAACTCTCAATTTATCATCAGCAAATTCTCACAGCTCCAACCCCCAAAAAACGTGTAAATTCCACTCCACCAGCTCTCTTCCAAACATCATCAGCAAGAAAATACATATTCCACAGGCACAGGCAGGAAAAAGCTCGCATCATCTCCAAAAGAAAAGCTTGGTCAAGATACCTGTGTAAATCATTCTTACCCAGATATCAGAAATGCTTGCCCCATTCTTATTTACTCCATTTTGCAACAGATCCTCGATGGGAACAGTGCAGTTGGCCACGAAATCATCGGGTGGAATAATGGAGCTGTGGTACACAGTTAGTAAAACGTTCTCGCCGTTCTGCACCTTGGAATCAAAGTCTTCGTTCCAGGAGGGTTTGACCGTCTTTTGCTTGGTCGTGGTCCTCCCGACATGTTGGTCGTCGACAGTGATGATAATGTACGGGTCGATCACTGTAACTCCCTTCTTGGAGTCTTTCGATGATACGCTGTGCCGGGTGGAGAAATCGGTCGGTTTTAAGTCCACAGCCTCGCACACTCGCATCCGAATAGTACCGTTAAAAACCACCATTTTCACGGCAATTTATCTCCTTCCCGGCGCACCGGTGACAACTGATTCCACTACTCGGTGAAAATGTAGACCAGGGGGCCGGAGAGCCGGCGAAATTGCTGTAAAAAGCGTATCTATTTTGGCAAATTCATCGCTGACAGATGGGGCAGGCATAGAGAACCTTTGCGGATAAAGAAAAATTGAGGAAATCTGTTACGCGATCCCACAATGCCCCTGGATGACCTTGCAAATTTTGTTGAACATTAATAATCCAGGCATGCAAATTCTCAGCCGTATAAGTCTATTTTCCCCCTTTTCGTGAAATTTGTTTCGTCTATATCAAGTGAAGAAGTTGTTAAGTGAGATATTTTACGGTTGGTGTTCTTTTGTGCGAGTGGTTGGGCTGGCATTTGTAATGTTTACCGGCAGGTCATGATTGATTTTTAATTTTGGCAAGGAGGCCGATTCTCTCATGTCATCAGCGTACGCGTAAACGACGACTGGCTGATCATAACAAACAAAATGGCCGCTTACATGGGCTCCCTCAGTCGACGGTAGGAACGTCAAGTTATTTAATTTTTGTTTAATTTTTGGCGATTTGTCATAGTTTGTATATTACATGTTACAGTTTCATTAATATAGACTGTTTGAGCACAATAGTGTGGAGTGTTTATGATCATGATGATAGGATTATTCAGCTTAGACTAGAGCCATCTGACCGTCCATGGCTGAAAATCTATCGTCTTGAAATTGTTTTACTTTTTAGTTGCGTAATCTTGTTTGCTCAGTTGGTACCTAATTCAAGTACAGTTATATTCAATATGATAAGGCCAAGGAAGGAGAAGATTGTGGTCTGACCCGTAAAGAGAGGAGTTTCTCTATGGTCTGTCTTGCGCTTTTGTCATGTTTGTCTGTCCATGATAATGAGTGACCGTGGAGGGAAAAAAAATATCTCTCTGTCTCTGACTCTTGACTTTTGCTGCCGGTGTCATTTGGAGGGGTAGACATTGTTAGTACTAATATTTTATTATTTCAGTTTGCCAGGATATTTGTGGATTATGGTTAATCAAAGTAGGGAGACCGCCAACACTGGGACTAGGTAGACTACAGTAGATGGCTTGGTCTTGGTAGAGCGCCAGCACGTTAATCCGGAGGTCGCAGGTTCATATCCCGCTCAAGTCAATTTGTCAAACAGTCATTGTTCAACTCAAAATTAATTGAAATTTACCTATTAAACAAGTCAGTTTCCCTTTGTGGTTTATTACTGAGGCTTATTAAACAGGACAAGACTGAGCAAATGTTTATGTGCATAGCAACTGTTTTACTTTTTGATTTCTAATACTTCCGATGTTTAAAAAGCAACAGTGATCAACATGGTATCAGTATCACTATCAGTGGTACACACAGGACAACCTACACGTAGAGGTAGATGCTATAATAATCAGACAATGAACCTCTGTGGACTGAGACCTTCAAATCCTAACTTCAACGGATGCACCTGTCTTAAATCATATTAGGGGGGACCTCAAGGCTCTTCAATACTAAGGGGAACTCCTCCAAATAAAGCTTTTTGCTAGCCACGATTTACGCCTGCAACCGTATCCTTTTGTGGAGTTTGTTTGAAGTACCTGATATACATGATATCTTGTTTCCACTGTTTGTTCAGGGTTTTCAGAAGTTACGCAAATCTTAATCTGTATCAGACGAGACAGCTCTCAACCAAACCTCAAGCAGAATCAACAACAAAGGATATAAATATCACCGACAGTTGTGCCAAGGTGAGAATGTTGTAATTATTAATTGAAGGTTGAACTTAATAACATTTATTTTCCCCCAAGGAAAATTTATGGTGCATAATCTTTACAATAAAGTCAAGTTCATACTTCCTGCGAATGCAAATGCAAATAATGTGGTGCTACAAATTCGCAACGAACAATTCCCAAGAGTTGAGCTATGCTCAACTCTTGCAAAACGTTCCTAGCGAAAACAGAGTTGTAACATCAAATGGCTTTGCATTTGCATTCATAGGAAGCATGAATCGGGCTTAAGCCTCAGTTACAATAATCTTGGGCTCTCAATACTGCCGACTGTCGGGGGGGATCAAGGCTTGATCATCGCAACAAGCTAATCCTCCATTTCATACCAATGTCATATTCATGAAAAAAGCGGCTGGTCTATCTCGTGGGTCAACAGAACTTCACAGAGTCTGCTTAAACACCACAGAACCCATTTTCCCTCTTAACAACATGTTGACCAGAGCAACACCTAGAACAAAGACAGATATCGTTGGTGGGATTTATTTCATTGGAAGTTGTGTATGAGTGTTAGTCATCCCCCATATAACTATGCAAAAACTTGCCCTTTATCATGCGACTGGATTTAATCTGGGGAACTCCAAATGACCGAACGAGGTACAATACCAGACATCAATCAAATTGAACTCACAAGGGGCTTAGTTATGGATGGGGGATTCTAGATACATTTCACTGTTTTCCAAAATTGATAAACAGAGCAGAAGATTTGGTTATATGTTGTTTTCAGTGAAATTGAATGTGAACTTTCATTGAAATTTCTCATTTGAGTAAATGCCCCCAGAATGACTGAGGATGTTGAATTTTGTTTTTCTTTTTTTCTTGCTAGCATCTTGGTAAGATCAATGAAGGAAACCAGCATCTGAGAGTGTCTGTCGAGGGAGGAGGCTGTTCTGGCTTCCAGTGTTTGTTTCAGCTGGACTCGGAGAAAAACATCAAGGAAGACGACAGGTATGGATGAGTTAAATATGACTACTTACTTGGACAACAATGGTGGTTTTGGAGGGACGTTTGAAGCTAGGTCAAATGTTATGGGTTAAGCTAGGCCCAATCTTATGGATTAAGCTAGGCCCAATTTCATGGGTTAAGCTAGGCCCAATTTCATGGCAGTGCTTCAGCTGTAGGCCTACAGCATTTTGTGCTTATAATCACAAGGGTTAGCAGCAAAATTTATACTCACGCTTGGCTCTTCCATGGTAAAACAGCACTACTCAAAAATCTGGGTTTTTATACAAGATTATTTCTAGGTAAATTGAGGGCGCTTTACCATTGCAAAGTTTTGAAGGCATGCTATGTAAGAATGTGAATTATAACATGTCCTATCTTGGCCTATATTTTTACATTTTTATCCCATTTTTATGGCAAAATGGCTTATCCCCGTACTTGCTTTTCTCAAAATGTCACATTTCGAGTTGCCATGTTTTGCCATGGAAGGTCTGCACTGTACACGCACACACTTACACAAATTTGTCCTTAAACTATAAGACACAATTGATACACAAGCATCTTTCGATTTCATTGAGTATTGATGTATTACCCATAAGGAAAATTAAGATAAATCTTCCCTTGATGGTTGTTCCAAAAACAAACAGCTCAAATGTGAAACTGTGTAGATAGTATTCTTCTCAATTTGATTGCACAAA